>JAQIXS010004513.1:0-14919 GCA_034700785.1 Rossiulus vilnensis
CCGTTCCGGCTCGTAAAAAAGTACCGGAACGCCGTACCGGCGCGTTCCGGCCCCACTACACCACTGCACTTAACCGATATCAACAGTGATATTAGCAGTGCATTTCCACAAAATATTATCTCTACTGATATTCGAAACTGATTTGGGATATAATTGCGTTTTAAAAATGCAACATACTGACGTTTTTCGTTCTACAGCTGACATCACCACATGTTAATACAGTGACACATGTAAACCCACGTGTGACATGTGAGACCCACATAGCATCCCTACCGTTAAGGATACAAATTTCAAATTACTACTGTAATAACTGGCATACATCAATAAATGTCAGCACTGGTAACAAATGTATCCTACAGCGAACAGGGTTTGGAAATATTTCCCTGGCTAGCAAAAATGTTTAATACAATAAAATGAACAAAATTTACAAATTGCTGATCATAAACGATTAATCACGCCAGGTTAAAACAATTTAAAGCTGGCAATGTATCTTATGAAAATTACCTTGAACTTTGCATACAATTTTAAATTTCCATGACTTTTCCAGGATGTTCCTACGTACTTCCCCCAACAATTCTACGTTTTCCAGGTCAGTGCGTTTCATTAAGAAAATTAACAGTATAATCTGATTTCAATAACTGCAGTGATACTGCTATAAGTGTTTGAGCCATGAGTTTAAAAAAAAACCTGTCAATAACGACCACTAATGCAGTGCACATTTGGTAAATACAACTCTAAAGATCAATTACGTGAATAGACGTCATCCTTTTCCATAAAGAGACATATCAGAGATCGCACCATTCCAATTTAGTGATTTATTCAAACATTCGTCACATAAAGTCGATCTTGCACCATCCACAGCCTCAAATAACGCCATTTTAGTAAAAGTAACTACGCATTAATGATTATTTTATAAGATAAAGTCGAATGGCCTTTTATAAAGATGACGTTTATATTAAATTTTGACCTAATGTTAAGTGGAATGAAACACTACCATAGATTGCACTTTGATGACATGTAATACGTATACGGTATATCTTATGAAGTAAGTAAGATTTGGTTTTTTTTCCATTTCAAAATGGCGTCATTTTGTCGAATCAAGTGACTGAATATGGGAAATTTGTTCTCATTGGGATAGAACTGAACAAGTGAGGGGGTAGGGTGGGGGAAGTAAAATCGAACGATGATGGTCTAAATTTTGGAAGCTTTTGTGGGATCCCTTCTGCACGGGACTATATGCATATATTTGGCATACATATGTATATATAGGTGGCAGCGATGCCACCTGGTGGGCGCCGCTGATTAGCCTCCGGAAAGACCTTACTTCAAACGACTCACGACCATATGCCACCTCGCAATTAGGTCCTGTGGATTTTCCCTTGCCTAAACACGACATGCAAACGATTTATTTCAAGCATGCTTTATACTCGTGTTTTCCAATTACCTTTCACATTACACGCGCCAAAAATGAGTTATCTAAAAGAAATTGCACTTTTCCCATAAAAACGGTCTCTTAGACATGCTAATATTTCAACGCTGTCTCAAAATTACCTCCAGCGTAACTGTTTACGACCACGTTTTTCCGTGAGGGTTAACTTGTCCAAAAACTATGTATAGACCCACAAAAACTACGAAGCTCTTTTATAATTTAACGCTAAACACGATAGGAAGCTGAAAACATGCATCTCATCCCCATTTAATTATTTACTTGATCCGAACCAAAAGAAAAACAAGGCTGGCATTCCTAATTGAAAAGGAAACTAAATGAAAAGAAACCCTATAAGTAGTTTAATTTCCATTTTGCGTTACTTGCAATTTGAAGTTCATTTTTTACAAATACATAAACAAGATGTCGAATCTTTGAGGTTCAATTTTTTTTCACCAGCGTATCTTTTAATTAACCCTTTAATCAGACCGACGCTATATTCTTCGATGCCGACTTCATTATCGAGTATGCACTCTAATCTAAGATGCAAATTTTTAATCCGGGAAGAAACCAAGTTATGAAGACTCTTAAACTGTTATCTTCGAATATTTTTTCCGTGTCCATTTAGAGATCATGTGAAAACTTTGGTTTCAAGTAACTGCAAACACTGCCCTTTAAAGAGTAGGCCTTCAACTTTAGACCCAAAGCAATTCTTTAATGCAATATTACAGATGCAATATGACCAATGTTTTTGAACCAAATGTTTTAACTAAAGCAATCATTTAATTTAATGAAATATTACTGAAGCAACACTGAAGCTGCAGAATTTGCACCTTAGTTTTTTGTGACAAGTGGCACTCCACGGCTGCTGACAGACACTAATCAACTTATTAGCCTTCTTTTAATGAATTCAAAATAGAAACAAGGATAAAGCGTTAATTGATTATATGTAAATGAGTGACGGTAGCATTGCGAATAAGCCGAAGCATTTAAGTCAAATATTTGCATTAACAGTCTGCTGTTAAGTGCAAACGTGTGAACAATGTTCACTTAATTCAACTACAAAAAATTATTATTGAAGTGCGGAGAAAAATCCATGCATTAATTAGATAGAATGTGCATTTTAATCACACGTACTTCACGCTTTCTGGTTATTGTTCTGCCATAATCGCCCTTCTCAAAACCTGAGTAATTTGCTCATAATCGGTAGCGCTTTCCAAAGGAGTCGCCTAGGGCGCAGCCAACGCCATCTATGTGCTCGCTTCGGGCTAAGCGATATGGCGTTAGAAATAGTATATCGCAATGTAAATTGTACACTTTTTATTGTTGAACGTTTTTTAAATGTAAGTAGTGCTGAGTGGGGAATTGCACTTTAAAGTGGTAGCTGTAAGCTGTTCGCTATGAAAATATCCAGATTTAAGTTAGACGGCTTAGGGCCCTAAAGGGAAATAATAGCAAAGTTCTTAGAAACAGGAAATGGGACGTGCGCCATAACATGCGAAAAATAAAATATAGCAGTATTCATAAATATATCAAATATACATGTAGGATTCCGCCAGAAATAAAATGTTTAACTACCCCGATTTTTTCGAACAAAATTTCCTGTCCATATACGGACACTAAAAATACAAAAATACGACACATTAAAAGGCGAGGAATTATACATTATGTGATTTCAAAATGAAGCATTTTCTATATTTATATATATAGGTTCTATAGATGTATAGATTTATTCCCTTTTTCATGCTGTTATACTTCTTAAAAGCCATTAACATTAGAAGTATTAACACATTTTAAAAAAAATCTTAGTTAGCTTTGATTTAAAAGGTTCACTTCACATGCTCTACTTAGATGGCAACAAAGGTAAGAAAATTTTCGTTTTACATTTTCTTTGAAAGTCAGTTTGGCAATGGTGATGGTAACCATTAAAATGTGGTTTTTAATGTTAAAGATAATAACATTGGTTGAAAATTTACACCCCCTACCCCTACACGACACGGCATATTTTTGCTGAAAATAGGGCATCGAGTTTAATTGAATTAAATTGGTCAAGATCTTAAAAGCAGTCCATTAATAGAAATTCTTTCGAGGTGAACTTGAATGCTTCATGGAATTAACTAAAGGCAAATAATACTATTCCTTGACTTTTCCCTTACTATGTCATGCCTTCCTAATTTCCTTGACTATTTCAGGTTTTCCTGGTCTAGGGGTCAATTGCAAAGGGGAAACTTCTTCTGAAAAATAAATACAATGCGAGATTCATTATGAGATACCAGACTTCACTGCGTCCATTACGTTTGCAACAAGATGTAGCGATATGGATCGAGTTTTCGTACTATTTACTACAAATATTTAAGCATTTGTGTAACGCCTGCATAATCGTGATATTATAAAAACAAACTTAGAGAATTCCATGGCCTATATGGTTCTGTACTAAAATCACTATACAGACTTTTATATTACTGATAAAAGTATGCTAAGTGACATCACTATGATAACAGTAGCGATCTCACTATACATGTATGTAACGACAGTGGTTTTTGGACTACTGATTTCAGTGTGCTTAGTGATTTCTAAACAAATATCACGACCTATCGGTGTATTTGTAATGATATCCACTGCGTTGGGAAGGCGTTGCATTATTCATGTTTTTATCAAAAGCAGGATAGCATGAACGGCTTTCCAGAGCATTTTGGGGTTGGTGTAGGACCTATACATTCCTTAAGATGGTCGAAGTTTATCTCAGTACAACTCAATAAAGTGTAGCCAGCACTTATTTTTTGGATTCTTCAGCACACGACGCTACTTGCAAAACGCAATTTGGATTTCCAAGATGGCTTCGCCTCCAGCCGGCAGCTTCATCAAAATCGGCTTATTTTTTTGGAGAAAAATGACATCCCAGCGGCAATACGTCGTCTCCCAGAAGAGGCATCTCGATAATCGCAAATAATGGAAGTCAGGCGGCGCACAATAGCCATTTCGACACACTATTGGCGGGTACAAAAGGGGGATCAATTCAGGCGATCCATTCTGGTAGCTGCGCATGCGCGATGCCCAAATCCTCGAACGGCTTTCTGAGGCTGAATCGCAAAAATGAACGCCATTAAATCGGCACGGATTCCCGGGCTTTAATCCCGTCAATAAAAGCTGCAAGGCGGCTGCTTCCATGCCACATTTTTTGGGACTTCCAGGAGGCACTATGAGTTGGATTAGAGCTAATCCTGGGCTAATTGGTGGGCTTAAGCCCTGCGTTCGGGATAAGGAACTCATTTCGACTGCAGGTCGGTAAACATCTGATAAAAAACTGGCAATGTAGACTTCTTTGAAACCGAACCACTTACAACCAAGATGTTTATGCAGAATTCCTTTAACAAAATAACATTCAACCGTAATACCACATTCATATAGGCCTACTAGTGCTAATTCTGTAGAAATATTCAAGAAACTGAGTTCCGGGAGCTATAACAACCTTAATTGGACTTCTGCCTTTATGGCCGATTCTTTAAGCACTTAGAAGTGGCATCTGCAAAATTTTAGGCGTTCCATGTAGGATTTAACTCTTTTACTTATTTAAAACTGTATACACCATTTGAAGTTACGTCTTCCATTAAACTTTAAAGTTGCATATACACCAAAGAGCGCATTAAACAAAAAAATAAATAAAATGGCGGATAGGAAGATATGGTTTTTAACAAATGCTTTCGCGATTTATGCATCGCGTAAACAAGCAATATATCTCATTAAAAAAAATTGAAAAACCTTGCAACAGGTCACAGAAAATAGAAAATCAGCATTTAATTACCATATAAAAGTGTACATCAATTTTCAAAATCCAAAGTTAATGTTAATATTAAAGATCGTGTTAATATTGTCGAAATCATTTCCCTGACTTTCCCTTTCAACCCAAGTATATTTCTCTCACTCTTTGAAAATAGATTTGGCAGCAAAATCATCATAAGGAATATTTACTGATAAACTATCAGTTTTCTTCAGCTGTAGCAATTTCTGGGAAAACGCAGGTTTATCAGTACAATAAACGAAAATATTAATCTCTATTAACAATTCCATAGCACATAAAAACACCTTCCACTCAAATTCAGTGCATATTAATAAGATATTCCGTATTAAGAAGAAATGCATTAATTGGCATGCGATGAATTTTGAAATGTATTGAAGTAGAGGATTGCATTTCAAATGTATTTCAAAATGCGTATAAATGACCAAATTATTATCCATAAACGCCATTCATTTCCTTGTTTAAAAGTCGTCAAGTCCTTGAAAATATTAGTACTTATACTGATATGTGGTGATATTAGTCAAATATTTAGTGATATCACTAACCATACTGATATTCGTAGTCCAAAAAACACTACAATGGTGATATAATAAGCATAGAATCGTAGTGATATTAGTAGAGAATCACATACTGATCTTTTCATCAAGGCATACTCATCTTACATCCAAAGACTTTCAAGTGATTTCTCTACAGACTGCGTTCATGCTTGGGAGCCGGAAAAAAGAGGCTGCGTTCGAACAAATCCTCGTTCCTTAATTCGTGTTTTTTTGCATTTGAAGAGCAAACCTGCTTAATTAACCGGCTTAATTAGCTCACCCAGGGAAGAAATAGGCGGGTGCGAAACTTGTCAAGCTTGCAGCGCTAACATTTTTGAAGGAAGGCAAGGGCGTTGCGCGAATGTCGCACGATGGGAACTCTCACGATGAGCAACACTCTAATTAGCGCCTAATTAGCAAGCTTCCGCTCGGGGTACCTGTCGCACCTTAAAGTTTACCTTGCAAACACTATAATGGCGGAAGTTTTGCAACTTCCTTGAGGAGATTTGCATACTCCCTTGATACATCACTAGGTATAGTATAGAGGAAGTAAGAAAGTACGTTACTCCTTTATGGTGTTGCATAAACGGCCCTAAGCAAAAAAACGCTCAGAAAGAAAAGTGACATCAGTATGATTTTATGCTGATATCACTACATATATGTATATATATATAATGATATCACTGAACATTAGTGACATCAATACTGATATCGATAGTCTCAAAAACCGGTATATATGTACATGTATATGCCGCTGACCAGGATATATACACCGGTTTTTGAGACTATCGAGTATTGATGTCCCTAATGTTCAGTGATATATATAATTATAGTGATTTTTATACTGCTATTTCTGCCAGGATTTGGGCTGTCTATAAATATCGTTCGAGATTGATGGGAGTTTGATAATATAGCACTATTTTTTACTTATTTTTATACGGGTTTTTGTACATGCATAACGATCTGTGTATACAGTCTTCAACTAAAGCTATTCAAACCATTTTTATCCCGGTTAATGATCTGTTAACTGTAATGTTACACAGAATGTTAGCGGAATATTTCAGATCGTTTGGCAAATTCAGGCGAAGTTTTGATGGACGCACGTTTATGGATGACCGCTTATCGCACGCATGCTAACTAGTCCAGAACTAGCAAAAATGCCTTGAATAAAATTCAGGCAGTAGGCCTATTCCATGAAAAGTAAGTATACGCTTTATCGCCCAAATATTAAAAACAAAAATTATGTTCTCTTTTTGTTGACAACTTAAACAAAAACAATACAATTAAATTAATCACTACTTAAAACTAATTATATTTCCTTAATAATCACTTCCGGCATTAAAAAAGACTTTGATTTTGCATTATAAATTCATTCAGAAACAATAAAGCAGAATTTGGATGCCAACTTCTGCCAAGTCATTCCTCTGACAACACATGAGGGGAAACAGCTGTAACTACAAGAATTTTACGATTTTAGATAGCTTATGAAAATGCCACATCCGCCATATTCATAAACGGCATATTACAAACCACAGCAGTATATAACGGCATTCTTAGAAAGATGTTAAATAAACACGTTTAACTGCACATCACCAGTTGCAGGCGCAATTATCGCAGATGAGTATTAAGTATCCACTATTTAAATTTATTCTTTGTATTTCCGATAAGAGCTGCTATTTCACAGTCCACTATGAGGCATGCACTCATCACTTATTGCTCCATTAAATGTATAAAAATAACTGAAATGTGTTACAGCCCAATAATTTTGTTTTATATACTTCGCTCACGAGTTGCACTCAAATAAGAGTAAATTAAGGGTATATGGAATCGTGATGTTTGCTTTTCTACTGACCAGGTTCGGTAAGTCTGGGTTGCGTCCCCTTAGAACCAAGGCAGGAATATCCCCGAGCGTCTCCACAGAAAATAATGCAAGGCGTCATGACGTACTGGAAAATGGCATCAACTTACCTAAAAAATAAAAGAAAAAGTGTCAGACATACGTATATTATGTAATCAAAGTTTGGCAAGACTAACGCCACAGGGCAAAGTTGCCTAATGTAGTTGCCTAAATATAACTGAAGTCACTATAATTATGAATTCACTAAAGTATTTAACTGATAACTGGTGTTAGCAACACCGAAATTGAAAACATAAAAATTAAGATACTGCACGCAAGAAATAAGACGAACTAATGCATAAATTGTTTTGAAAAAAGGCAAGTTGAAAGATGTATCTTTTTAGAGGTCTAGAACAAAAGAAAAGAACTTTTAAATGCTACATTTTTATATTTATATTCAATGGCCATAGCTTAATAGGTTATCACCGCCGATTCACCGGCAATGCATGTTTTCAATACACATGCATAGTTAGAACGTATCTAATGTTCAATAGCGTAGCATTTGTAGCATCCTTACTAGATGGTCGGCATCAATGATTCATGACCCTTTCGATGGTTGGGACTGCTTGAATATCGCGCCACATCCATGTTTACTATTCCTCTACACAAACAAATTTGAATTGACAAGTGCACAATGTTTCGGACGCCGAATAGGCAAGTTGAAAGGCTGTCTAGACTCTAGACAGTGCGCTAACAGAAAATGTCCAAACGTGCCGTTATGAATGACCAAATGGGATCAAGATCACTAAACAAATACTCGACGTCAACGAGCAAATGTCCTATACTGCAATCCATACCGAGTTGAGGAACTGATATCGGCCACATCTTTGCAGCAGGCAGAAGCGCCATCGAATCCATTTATATAAATACATGTAGAACGAATTGGCATGTGCATTTTCACATGTTTAGCGGCGTGTATGAGTTTAGAACACACCAAATTCATCAAGTTATGATGTCTATCAGCATTTTCAGATACTTTCCATAATCTTTGAAAGTACACGGTGAAACCTAACTTCATGGGCAAACCACAATCTCCGATGTAAGCAGGTTTCCACTTTGTGTTAGGCCCGTAAATACATGCATACATCTTGTGAGTAAGTCGTGTTGATTTAACATTCTACACTTTGTACGAATGTTTTATTCCAAAAACATGTTCAATCCGAATTAAATATCAGTTTCTGTAACGTCCACCTAAACACCCCAACGCAGCCTGCTCCAGCAGCTAGCACATGTAGAATTATCATTGTGAACACGTTATACGTTCGTTCTCCCATAAAACAATGTTGGCACTCACGTGACACCAATTTATTAGGCATGTCATCAGTAACAATGTGGCTAAAATATTTGTACAAACTATTTGCAAGAGATTTTTAACTTCTTAATGTTTTATTTTAAAGATATTCATAAGCACAGTAGATATTACTTACGTATGTTGTTTGTTACAAATTTACATAACTTGGGTACACAATCATACGCTTTCCAAGCCTTCGTACTACATTTTCGACTGCAATAAACCTCTTAAAACTGCTCGTTCTATCCAGAAACCTTACTGCAACTTATCAATGTGAAGTTTACAGTAAACGTGCATATTGTTCCCTTATCTTAACCAAAAAATGCTCACATTGTATTCGGTTTTCTTTTCACGTGCTCATTAACTTCTTTGTTGTTAATGGCATTCCCTATTATGCAAAGCACTGGGTTAGCCTCAAACGTAAGGTAAGGCGGCGTGTGTATAAACATCTTCCTCACAATTGCAGGTATACTTAAGCGTACCATTTCCGCCAGGCTAGAGCGTCATCAGAGCGCCGCAGTCCCAAGGCTCCCAGCGTTTAATCTGCATAATGAACTCAAACAAGGAGTGCTCAACAGAGAAAATCCATAAATGCGCGTTTAAGTAAGTGCCCAGAACGCTTGCATGGCGGATATTGCTAATATTTCATGCAAACGCGAAGGTAAGCAAATCTGGTTCTCATTTAATGATGCGCGTTCCCCATGCGGGGGGGTAATGGAGCGCACACGCTGCCACCGGATAATAACATCAGAAAAATGCGACGTAGAACAATGCAATTCGCATTGTATTTGTACCTTTTATGTATTGCGCTAGCTTAGCGCCACACATCATGGCACTAGGTTCTCAAAATTGCATTTACTTGATGTACGGCTGGCGAATCCTCATCTAGAAGCTGTCATACGTAAGCCTGAATAATGTTCATCATTGACAATGTCAAGGAAGGTGTTGACGGACAAGATCCTAGCTGGCATGTGTTGATTTTCCAGAGGCGAATGTCACATCTGACATGAATTTAACACAAATTGTATTTATTTCATGTGTTTAATTGATTGCCTTTCTTGAATTTGAAAATGCACCGTTAATTTATGCATAAAACATTATGCAATCTCTGATGCCCATCTTTGGAGGTTTCGTTGAGAAAGATATCGTTTTACAAAGTTTTTCCAATTTATTAATTTTTATATCAATAAACTGGGACTAGGGCTCCCACCGAAAATAAATTCTTAGCACCCTTAACTTCTCCAGGTTTTTGAAAAACTTTCCTTGATTAATAAAATGTTTATAGGCTAGACAAATTTGAAAAGTAGTTAAAATTTAAATATTTATATTAAAAGTTGGAAATATGCTTTTCAAAAGAGGGGAGTTCCCTATTTTTACATTAAATGTGATGAGATACGCTTTTTTTTGACAGTATCATAAACGATCGTTTGCGAGTTATCCGATGAAAAATTCCCAGACGTTTGCATGGCAATTTAAAATTTCCTTGACAATTCGAGGTTTTCCAGGTCAGTGGGAGCCCTGGAGACATTTTTTTTGCATAGTCGACATCCTTTTTGAACTTTAGTAGTTCCTAAAATGGTGCCGCTCAAACGACTGCATGTCCTTAGTATGAGCTGTATACATTGTAATAGTCTCGTCTTGTTTTGTACACATCGCGTATCAATTTCTCTTCAAACAAGATGTCCATAAAAAAAGACAACCTTATGCATACATTATTTAATAATGACAATTTATGCGAATATGCATCTTTCTGAAAATCTTGAACTGAACAAACAAAAGAGACATATTGCGATATTGTCCTAAGTTCAAATATTAAAGATTCATACGTTCGCCTTATTTCATGGACAACATGCATGCATTTTGACACCGGCATTTGTACGTCTTTGACATCTCCAGAGCATGTGCGTATCAGATTCCTCCAGAAGCCAAGTCAAACGGAGTTTAGTGAGCAATAAACAGTCGCATAAAAGTTTTCTGCAACGCGCTTGAAATCAATATTCTAAGAGGGGAAAAATAACCTAAATAAACATGCGGAACTCTGACATTACAATCCCCGTTCTGCTTTCATACATCTTGGATCATCTCCAAAATCAAGCTTTGAACCAGGAATTACAGCCTTGAAGAGAAGAAAAAATCGCAAAAAAAATCCGCAACACTGTCTGCAATGCACTTCCATGGACCAAATACGCAATATAGACAGACAGTTAGAAAACACATCAATGTCGACATTGCCCTAGACGTCCGAGGCAAATAGGTTCGTTGGACGTCTGTGATACGAAAAATATACAGAGACTATTTCCGATTATGCTCTGCTACGATAGACCCAAAACCTTAACAGAGTTCCGGCAGTAACAAAAGCAAATGTAGAACAACTTCCCTGAATACAAAGGATGCAAAAATGTGACATGCAAACATGCATCAAAAAGGGGGCATTCCCTATTCTATTAATACAAGAATAAATGTCTAGTCTTGACTTTGGTTTTAATGACTTGTTATTAAGATTAATTAAAATGTAATTAAGGAATGGTTTTGGAAGGTTAAGTACTTTAAATTTATGATTTTCCACAACGTTTTCATGCAGTTAAAATTCTAGAACACCATTGTCAATACGGAATTTCAGCAAATTTAAAAGAACGAGTTTCCTTTGATTTCAAAAATCAACTTAATTACATGGTCTCCTCAGGTGGCATGCACTTAACAGTGCACTAAAATGCCGTGTGAATCAAGGCAAATACAAATAAGGAAAAGACATACAGTTTCATGTATGTAATGTCAATACCCGTGCATGTAATGTCGTGACCCGAATTTAATTGCATACATTTTCTTTGACGTCTTATGTCAGTAGACACCTTAAGCAATTTGAAGCAAATATAGGACTCGTTTATTGAATTTTCCCAACTTTCTCTGAGTAAATCCCTATTTCCTGACTTATCTGACAATTCCATGTCCTTCCAATTTTCCTGACAATTTCAGGTTTTCCTGGCTGATGAGGATGCCTACTGGTGGAACTTTGAATTCCATGACTCGCAATGACTTCTTAAAAATGTCCATGCCGATTACAATTTGGTGCTTAAACACAATCACATAAAGTTATCAATTAAATAGCACGAAATTGCTTTTATCAACGAATTTACATACAAAACATGAGAAGAACATATACAAACGTCAAGAAAGTTACATTAAAGGGGAATTCCTATGAGGTTTATTGAATTCTGAAATGCTAACTAAATTAATGAAATGAACAAAAATTGCATGACTTTAAAGTGAATATCGTGATTTGCATGACCTGAATTTTATTTCATCGTTTTTCAATGACTTCCATGCAAGAATACACCTTGCTAGTTATAACTCAGTTGTAATCTACGAAAGCAATTTGAATAGCTAATCAAAACCCGTTTCACACAGCGATGTTAATAGCGAGACAATAAAATACATCGACAATATAAAGTGCAGATTTAACCCTCTAAAGCAGCTGAAAGCACTGATCGATACGTCTCACAAATAAATATGGGAAATTGACCACTATATGCGATACTTGGTCACAACCAGAAACTGACTGGATCAAAAAACGTCGTTCTTAGCAACTGCAATGCAAACACGTCATCAAAGCCATTAATGATCGCTCACAACAGGGACAACGCGGTACTGCAGTACAATCAACAAGCGTTGATCCAAACAAGTATTAAGAAAGAAAAGAGCTGATCAAAGCGTATTTACTTTTCAATAAAAGAAACACTGAAAAGAAGAGAAAAATGAAAGGAAAGTCAGGAACAAAATATGTTTGCACAAGGGAACAAGGAAAGAGCTGATCAAACTGTGCCAACAAAAAAGCCATTTACTCCGCAAAACCAATAGCAGGCACTGATCAAAACCTGGGAGAAAGGAAAGATGATCGAAATCCGTTTTATTTAGCATCGACAAAGGGACGATGCGATCAAGGCCCGTTTTATCTAACGAAAAAAAAATGGAGAACTGATCAACACTAGGTTTTACTCCACGGCAACAAAAGAAAGAGCTAATGAGAAACCTCAAAGGCAATAAGAAGCGGAAACTGGTTGACACGTGAATCAATCGACGAAAGTAAAAGACAAGATCCTATTAAATCTTGAGCTGAACTAAGTTAGAGAAAGAAATTATCACTGATTATATTGATTTCCAAGAAGCAACCAACTACCGAGCCTCTTCGTAATGTGAAATACCTATAGAATTGTAAAGATCGATGCACAAGATGCAATCCAGCTAACTAATTATTAAATGACACACCTACACCAGTCATGATCTCCTGTAAGGGCCATCCGAAGGTGCCCTCGGGGGCTGGGATCCTTTTTCTCTAACCGCCTAGCATGCTTAATTAAACCCTAGCCTTAGGGACCATGTTTAGTTAACATAAAATGCACCACTCTCAAACTGTAAAATAGAATGCATACACAGTACATGCATCAAGGCAACAATCCTGCTCATTCAAACAGACTCGCGTCATATAAATGAAAAATCAAGTACGTGAAGCTAAGTAACTGGAGATGATCGAGAAATTTTTTTTATGTATATATCGATTTCATTCGAACACTTTGATTAATAAAACCGACTCGAACGACTTATTTAATCGATTGTTGTGATGATCATCCATTTCATCTCCCGGGGCGATCACAATTTAATTCAATTCAACTCGGTGCCCTACTGCCAGCAAATACATGTCACGTGGGGGGCGAGTAAAATCAATACATATAATTTATTAAGCGCTGAACACCTCATCTGGATGGTTACATTCAACACTGAGATATCGAATTTCTAAAACCTTATCCTTTAGAAGAGAATTTCCAACGGCATATGACGTGCACAAGTTACACAAATAATATGCATGAGTTGTATACAGATTGGTTGTGGTTTTAAATAGGTGTATCATGAATTGGGGGTGCAATTGTGTTGTGTCATTTACTGCAGTGGTCATAATCTTTTTTATCGCCGTGGACCGGTCAACGTTTGATAATTTTACCGCGGCCCGCTGAGGGGGACGTTGATTGTTTATATTTTAGATTGTTTTGATTTAATAATTTTCATTTAATTGTATATAAACATGCCTTTAAAATAAAATACAGTTACACCAAAAATGAATATAACGTCATTAAACATTTTAACTCACTAGAACGCTAAATCGATGAGAATAATTTCACGTTCCTTGGGTGGTCCGGCACCATTTGATCCACGGACCGGTACCGGTCCCCAGCCCGGGAGTTGGGGACCACTGATTTACTGTATTCATGTACATTCTAAAGGAGTTGAAATTTCCATTATTGTAACTTCAAATTTCCACGCAATATGACGTCAGAATTAAACAGATTGTCTATTTTAAACACATGGTCTTTTGTCCTTAAAGAGTTAACCAAACCGTTAACAACGGGTAAAATGGTTCCAAAAGAACGCAATTTGAAGACGTCATTGTTATGATAATACGAGTTAGTAAGAAAATTGACATCAGCACAAAGAAAAAACTATGGTTTCTCAGTTCGGTAGGTTACCCAAATTGCATTTTTATTGGGTTTTTTTTATGCAAAAAAGTGAAGTGCTCAGTTTGATTTTGGTATTACCTAATGTTATTCCTGATAGATGTCAGCTTGACATTGATGGGGAATTTGTATGCATTGATAAGTAGCACTGACAACAGTTGTCCAAACAACCACTACATGCACAGTTACTGTATTGACAATTGAAGATGTACTGATATTTCCAACAAGGATGACACTTACCCCCCCCCCCCTCCTAAAAATGCACTTAACATGCAGTTATAGAACTCTGAACACATTGTGATCCATACCATTATTAGCATTTTTAGGTTTTATTCTTGGCATATCATCAGACAATGCCAAGCTCTTGCACTCGATCCACTCTGCATGTACATGTGGAACCTCGATAACTCGACTTCCTATAAATCGAATAATACGCTAACTCGAACTTTTAATCAAGTCCCGAATCATT
>JAQIXS010004514.1:0-14918 GCA_034700785.1 Rossiulus vilnensis
GTTCTGACGTCACTTAATGAATCGCTGATTGACATTTTTCGGCGCATTTGGCCAATTAGGACCATTTTCAAACTGAAGTTTTGCTGTGTGTTGTTGTTGTTGTTGTGACTGGCCTACTTTGCCCCCAACTGTTTTTTTATTTTCTTTTTTTTTATAATCGGGTTTATTATTAATAAACTCAAGAGGCCTATCTCTTTCTTTGTTTTTTTGGGTTAATTTGTTGACGCGTTGATAAGCACTAATTAGCCTCGGGCGATGATTGAGCCACTAATTGGCGAGGTTTTTGGTATAGTTGAAAAACTTTTTTCCTTTTCGTCTCAAATGGCTGCTTTTTTGGGCTGAATGTTTTATTTGGGCGGAGGCGGCCGAGCGGATTTGGATTAACGAAATGGTAATCCAGCGCCCGCGCTGCGTTGCGTTAATCCGCGATTAATCTTGGTTGTTACACGATGCGATTCCCGAATCTGGTTCTGGTGAAAACCTTCTCCAGGCCTTTGTTCAGGTAATCTTTGTTGAGTTGATCAGATCTGTTGGCTGGAATCGAGGTTATCTTGTCGAATCTTCGTGACTCACCTGATTTTGGGGAAATTCAGGTGCATTAAATTCACAATCACGCGTACTCACAGACAAGTATAGTGATAAATGTATATTTGAAGTAGTAAAATATTGTTGTGTAATGTGCAGTAATGTTAATTAAGGTCTTAAAGAGCATGCAAGGAAGTAAAAGAATGTAAATAATTAATGGTAAATATGGTATGAAATGGTTACATTTATTCATCATTATACGGTTACTTTTTTGGGCCCATGTACGGTGAATTTCTTGCTCAATTGAACAAGTGCTGCTTTGATCATACATCCATGTTGCATTGGTTGAAAACTGTTCACAACTAGAATATACTGGGACCATGTACAGTGAATTTCTTGCTCAATTGAACAAGTATTGCTGTGATCATACATCCTTGTTGCATTGGTTGAAAACTGTTCAAAACTAGAATATACTGGGACCAGTAGAATGCAAGGGGCTGTTTGCGCTTAATCGCTCCTGTCGCATGACTCGCTTTACACCCGTAGGGCATCGGTGTGACCTTCTCTGTGCTGAAATCTGCAAGCTGAATATCTAGGATTGGTTTTGGATCAGTGCATTCTGGTGTTAAAATAGGTCATAGCTAATCCGAAAGTTTCGATGCCAACCATGCGAAAGAGAATGCGTTTTATGCCACATGTGCATTACTTATAATTTTTTGTTTGTTTTCAAATTCAGTCAGGAAATCAAAAAGCTTGTTGACAGGAAAAAACGGGAGCTGAATTATTATTTTCACGGAAATTTGCGCAATAACCTTTTCGCAGCTAGTTGCCTTGCGGTCAGGAAATGAGAATTGAAAACCGAAGGCGAAAGTGGATTTGTTTACTAGTTTTCGGACCATAAACTGGCGATTCGTGCGGATGATTCGGGCGAATCTCCGGGATTTCAGGGGTGAGTCCTTGTTCTTGAATTAATGCTCTTGAATCGAAGGGTGCCAAACCATAACTTGCCAAGCACCGAAACATTCCAGGGAAAAACTGGATGGTTTCTTGAAAAATATAGTTAGCGCTAATCTGATTTCGTTCAATCTCATCTCTGTGCTGAAGTTGGGATCTCCTGTAAGGGCCAACTTAAGGTGCCCTTGGGGGCCGGGGACCCCGTCTCTAACCAATACACATATTTATTAAATTCTAGCTTTAAGGGCCATGCCCTTCTTGCTTTTTCTCATGGTCATTCTCGTTCGACATTTTCGTGGTTTTTTTCTTCTTCTAGGAGGGAGTGGGATTTTATACCCGCAGTCCCCCTTTGCGCATGGCCCTGTTTGCTCCACTGCTTTTTGTTAATTTTCTGCTTGGATATCTGCGGATTTTAGATATGAAATGGTTTTCACACTGTCAATCCAATCAATAAATAGTCAGGTATTGACTACTACAAACTCTGGTGTTTCACATTAGCTATTAAAAGTCAAGTTTCACTCCAATGCCAAGGGGCGTCCCAATTGCTTGGGGGATTTTCGTATTTTGGGTGCCTGGCCGTTAATACCTTATGGTTTGGCACTCTTCCATCATGCTCAGGGATTGTGTTCCGTCTGGCGAAATCAATTCTGGGGATCAAGGGTTTAACCTTTGACATGCAGGTCGTTAACCCGCACGCGGCAACCGTCGGCCGTGATTCATTTCTATATCAATATCGATCACAAACCTGATTCAAGGTATTCGGAATATTGGATTTTTATTCCTCAAAGGGTGCCGCCATCTGTGAATTCGAACGTTGGCTGGCGCTAGCTATTCGCAATCCCCAAAGAGGATGAATGCACTCTTGTTTGAAGGTGCCAACATCTTTCCAAACACTTGTTTGCCGCTCTGGAGGAAAATAAACAAACCCACTGCTGTTTTTAGCCCGGTTTCGCAACTGGAAAGTTCACGCGCCGGTTCTTTTTTTTAAAATTTTATTTTCGTTGGTTTTAAATTCGAATGTTTGAACTGGTTTTTTTTGGAAGCCATTTTGCCTCCTGGTTGCCTGGGCAACGCCATGCAGAGCCCTCATTGGTTGGCCGCCGAGCGAGGCATGTCGGGAAATCAGCAAATACTGACTGTAATGCTGGTCGTGTTAGGGCGATTCGGATGCTTTCAATTCGAATTCTGGCGATTATTGTGATCATCAATAGTGTTGATTTTAGACAGTGTTACTATACTGCCCATGTGATGGTGCCCATTGCCAATAACTGTAATGCTGATAGTGTTGGGGTTTTGTTTTCAATATGAATACTGACGATTATTGTAAATTTTGACAGTAATATGCATGCCCATAGATTCTGTCAGTGTTACGGATAGTATTGTCGATGTGCAGGCCGCAGTAATTTTTAGGGTAAGGGTATCGTTAATTTTTTTAATGCACCAGACAATTAATGGCTGAATGATCAACTCCGTTTTAAGCCCGCTCTTTTTTAACATACGTGTATTTTGCGCTTGATCTCCAGCACGTTAATTTACTTATTTCATGTCTAAACGCTGTTGTGAAAAAATCCCAGAGTTTAAATAGATGTAGAGCATTTCCTGGTTAAAATAGGACTTAGGGGCTCCGGAATGCCCCTAATTAATTGGTTTACGCCTAGTTAACTGGGAGCTCAGAAATAAACCAATGACAGCCCACGTGCGCCCGCTGGGCATACGCAATCTTTAGTACCGAATTCGCCCGCAGCGTGGCGGCGCTGTGGTCCGCCTGCGAATCGAATTCGAGTTTGAAAGATCAGTTGACGTGAGCCTGTTGAAGCGGACTGATGTATGAAGCAGCGTCTCACTAAATTCGTTTCTGAAGGCAGCGTAGAATACTTTTTTTATTATATTATACATTTCATCAGATTTAGCTGCCGATATTTCGCGCTTCGCTGGACGTCCACACAGATTCGAGAGCTTTTTTTGGTGGGGAAGCTCAGTTGAGAAAATCTCTAAAAACAAGTTTTCAGCAGCGATTGTAAAGCATAGATCGGTCACCACCGAAAACAAGTTTTCAGCTCGTTTTTCCCAGCGAACGGCGAGTTTGAGTGCCTCGCGAGGAGGATTGCTGAACTGATCGCCGCTGATCCGGATTAATTTCGCTCGGTTTTCAACCAAATCCGTTTTGTGAGCCATGTTTCGCCAGCGCCGAAAGCCCGGCCCTAAGCCCCTCTCGCTGCCGCCCGCCTAGCGCTCTCGCGCGGCTGCCGAACTCGGTATTCTCCGTGCTTCTCTGCCCAGGATTTAGCAGGAATTGAAGCCCGGTTCGGATAAATGCGTTCCCCGGGTGACTACTAGGTGCGCGTTCGCGGCCAGGCCAGCGACCTTCGATCCCGGCAAAAATGCTCCAACTTCTGCCGTTGCCCAGTGAGCACAGTCCGACGTCCACGGCGGGACCGTGGCTCGGCCTGCGGGGTCGCCGACCCCGGAATCTGCGAAGGGAGAAGGTCAGCCCCAGGCGGATATTGATTAGCCAGAAAACGGTAAGATTTACAGTTTCCCCATTGACTTTTGGTCCCGTCCCCCCAGAGTGGGAAGTTGACGTTCGTGAATTGCTTGGAAAAACACGGAGTATTTAAGGGAATGTTTGGCTCTTCGCTTTTTCTTCAAATGATCTCAAATTTTCGATTTCCATGACCCTGCGGAACCCTGTCTAAAGGCAATCGAGATAACCGCCCTATTCCCTGACTATGCCATATGTTCCGAATTTCCTGACTATGCCATACCTTCCAAATTTCTCTGACTATGCCATGCCTTAAAATTTCCCTGACTATTCCATGCCTATGCAATTTCCTTGACTATTCCATGCCTATCCAATTTCCCTGACTATTCCATGCCTATCCAATTTCCCTGACTATTCCATGCCTATCCAATTTCCCTGACTATTCCATATCTTTCGAATTTCTCGAACAATTCCAGGTTTTCCAGGTCTGGGGAAACCTTCAGTTTTGTAGCACAAGTTGTCTGGAAACAATGTTGACAATTCAATATTCCCTGACTTTCCAATTGACCCAGTTGATGAGTAGAGAAGAAAATTTAACCTCGCAGTACGAAGAAATAAAACATGTGGTCAGCCTGATCAGGAAAATTTGTTTGAAATAACCATAAGTCAGGGAAGTTGGAGTTTACATTCACTAATTGAGATGTATGTGAGGACCTATGTATGTACCGCTTAAATTGTATGTTCAAAAAAACCACTGTCTTGTTTTGTTTGACAACCTCGAGAAAATAATTCAACGTTTCGGTTAGAGGGTTTATCACCCTCTTTATGAATGTGGAGTGCGTAATCGGTAGTGCTTAGCTTTGTGATAAAAATCATAAACCGCATCAAGGAGGTAAAACTTGCTTATCCAGGAGATAACGAGCTTAACTACCATCTCATTTCTTCCGTCCTGCAACATGCTTTACGTGGGGTCAATTCATGGCACTCTGAGTGAAATTATTCTTCCAGGAGCTTAATTTACTAAATTCCTTTGGAAGTTTACTCGCGTGTGACAGCACTTCTGAGAATAGCCTGAAAACCTGGCAAAGAACTGCACAATTTTGCGGGTCTATATTTGCGTTCTTGTGCCTGCTATGAAACTGATGTTGACGGGGAATGAAGGAGTAGGCTAATGTTTGTTGCAATGTCGTTATTAATGCTATATGATCGTGTAATGTGAACTGAAATGGAGTGGTTGTCAGTAATGATGAGGATTTAACGCGATTGGGATGACACTATCAACAATCATTATTATATGGGTGTTATTTTGTATTTGACAGTTTTTGTCATTACTCGTCAGTCTATACTGACGAGTAATGAGTGAGGTCCGCTACTGAAATTCCTAATGATCGTGTAAGGTGAAATGTAATGATGTGAATTGAACATTGTGGTGTAGTCTGGTGGAAAGATCAGTATGTGATTCTATGCTGATATCACTATAACAGTAGTGATATCACTGTTTCGATACGGACATCACCAAGAATATACTGGTTTTTGGGACTACTGATATCAGTATGGTTGGTGATGTCATTATTGTAGTGGTTTTCGGGACTAATGATACCTGTATGGTTAGTGGTATTACTACTATAGTGGTTTTTGTGACTACCAGAATCTACCAGTATATATGGAATGTCGAAGTTGGCCTGGTTTGGTATTTTTGTTTCCTAGTCGAGTGTCTTGTAATGAAATATGGGTGTTATTTTATGTTTGGCAGTTTTTAATGTCCGTCGCAACTTGTGCTGAACTTCTGGTGCAAGGTGTCGGTGCAGTGAAACAACCCAGAATAGTTTCATTTCACGTTCCACCCAAAATGGTTTCTTTTAATGAGAGGAAAAGTTAAAAAAATTTTATATAATCGGGTCGTTGGCGTTTGCCTCCTTGGCGGAAACCAGAAATTGCCAATCGGGGTGTTGCTTCCAGTCATTGAAAGTCCTTGAAAGACTTGATTCACCACCGGTTACATGGGATGTCCAGAAGTGCTTGCAGCTGAAGGAGTTCTGACAGTTTCAGGAAGTCGCACGAATAAGAACCTGCGTTATTTCTGGACGTTTCTGGAAACTCTGATCGATGGGATCGATTTCCGTTGCTAACAACAAACGGCCTTCGTCTGACTTGTGCGCTTGTGCTGACGGTTTTATTGGCGGCGTGGATGACGCGTGGCGCCATTGTCGTTTTTGGGTGAAAACCCCTTTGGCACGCAACATCCACGGCTGCCAGTGGTTGTTGAAACGCTTAGGAGCGGCTGCCGGAAGTGGATTGTGTCTACCAAGATGGGACCAACGTATGCGAGGAATTAATCGATGGCTGCCAAACCATAACTTAACAAGCGCCAGAAAATCCACTTTTCAGAAGAGTGAAAAAAGGGGTTTCTTTGGAGGGGAGGGGGGGGCGCTTACGACCTTATGGTTTGCCACCCTTCAATTAGAAAACGTTGTTATTTTTGGAGCCACCCAGCCACGTCACTCTTCAGATTACTCGGAGGAATTAGTGTCACGATTATCGATGAAGCAATGTTGATATGGCCAGTGTAAAGTTGGAATAATGGTGATAATGTTACATCGGTGTGACGTGGTCTCAACCCTTGCAGTCTGATAAGACTGTCGATGATTAATTTCGTGATCTAGACTTCGAAAACTGTGTCGTGTTTCCTAATAGAAAGTGTGTCAGGCCAAAGCATTGACGTTAAAATGTTGCTGTCACTGCCAAATATGAAACACCTGATGGCAATATTGAATCCTAGTTTGGCATTTTTTTTATTTTTTTTTCACACGTGGCTGTTGAGCCAAGTCTGAACTGGATTGACCCAATTTGGTTGCACCATCACTAAGTGTTGCTTAGCGTGAAATCCTCCATGTGCAATAGCTGCTTAAAACTGGGCATGTTTTCGAGCATAAAGATGAGATATCATTGAAGTTGCACCCAAGTTCCATCAAATTTCAGTTTGTGCTCTATTGAAAATACCCCAATTTTCTTGGTTTTTTTTTCTTCTTCTGCACTTCCACCTCTGAGATGCCAAGTGAAGAGGGATTTGGGCCATGGAAGAATAGGCCAGGTGAAAAACAAAGGGCTTGTCAACTGCTGGAGGGTGTTCTGTGTAACTGGGCAGACCGGATTAAGGTTGGTGTCCTGGGTAGGGGAAAAAAGGGATGGTGCTTAGGGATGTTCCCATGGGATGATGGGGCTTTTACATGTTAATTTGATGGATGGATGGTGGACTGCTAGAGCAATGCTGGTCAGTTGTACACCCTGGAAGGATGAGGTCTGTCCGAGAAGTACACTGTGCAAGACTGGTTCTACGTGTCTCTAGAAAAATTAAACTATTCTTAAAACTAACATTTTACTTAGTTTACTATTGAGACTGAAATTCCTTTTTGAAGTATATTAAAATTTCCATGAAAACCGTTTTAAAATGACATGCGGCTTGTACGCTAGCAAATACGATAACCCATAATCCCAACCCGCCAGACCCCCAGTTAAGACCAACTTAAGGAACTGGGGTCTGGCCCCTCCTCTCCCGATTCTATCACTTCTACTATCTGCTACTATCAGCCGGTTGTTCACCAGCTGAAAGTAGGATGGCCATTCAGAGAGGTACAGGAGCAAGGAAGCTGCTTGCTCATTCCAGCACAAATGCGATAAGACAGATGCAAGAAGATTTGACTTGTGAATTTGTAGAAAAGGAGCAGAAGTACAACCAGAACGTTTTCTTTGTCGGCAAGTTGTGGCGCCAAAGAAAGCGGCTGCTTCCTTCGCCCACCAGGGGGAGGGGTGCTTGACCAGTGCGAGATATGGTAATGGCTGCATTTGCATTTTGAAAAGACACGTGGAGGAAGGTGAGCTTCTGGCTGGGTTCTGGTGGGCAGTCGTGACATGACATCAGGGTGTTGAGGCTCTTGTTGGTTGCAACGGTCTCGCTCACCGAACTTGAAATCGAAACGGACCGGTTTTCGGTCAAACCAGTCTGTGTATCACCGTTATTATTCATATTCTCTGGCGAATGCAACTAGGAAGCTATTTGAGGCCGCTGTTTTATCACCTCAACCTCGTTTTGTGGGTTATGCGCTCTGGCACCCCTCTGGGAGCACCAACACGTGGCCAGGAAGTGGCTGCAGTGCACCTGGAGGCTCCTGAGGTCAGCCTCTGGAGCAAGGCGAGGGGAAGCAGTGAAATCTGGAACCTTCAATGTTGGGCGTACCGTTCACTCACCACTTTAACCCTAACAGGTATTGGAACCCGTGATGCCATTTTGAAATCAAGCTGTTGAAAAGCCGTATTGTTAAACGTTCTGGAAAAAGTATTTTTAATTAAACATTATTTATTCGAGTCAAGATAAGGCTCTCTTGCATCTATAGCAACAGGGAATTTCTTTTTAAAATAATTTAGATTCCCTGCATTTCATGGTTCTTGCGCACCTGGAAAGCCAGGGAAGAGAAAAATGGCCAGGGATAGTCGGGGAAAATTCCATGTATACTCGAAAGTCTTGGAAAGTTGGGGGGAATACACCTTTGATTTCGTTTCATAGAATGATATGCAGAGAGGAAATCCCAAACAAACATTTGCCCAGTGAATGCGACTTGTTTTGGCAGTCTTCTGCCCATAATTTCATTCAAATACACTTACCAAAATACTGTATTGATAAAACAAATAACCCCCAGTTTAGAACCGACTACTTAGTAGACTAAGGAATTGCTTGCTTTCGTTTCTTTTACTGATAGAAATGCAATTGCCCATCAATTGCTAGAACTGCGAAAGTGTTATTAGTTTGATAATGTGTGATGTTTTTGTTGCAGGATTTATTTTGAGAAATTCAAGGGAATTTTCTTAGGTTGGTCAGGGTATGTCAGGGAAGTGACTTCATCAATTTTAACATGGACTCTGAAATCCATTTAGCATTCCTTGCATTTGCGCATGCCGTCTGCGTCATTGGTGAGGGAAACTTGTTTTAAAAAAAACCCGGTAAAGTCAGGGAAGTGATTTCTAAAGGAATCCGATTTGTTTCAGGATAATTTGTAGTTGATTTAATGTTTTAATGAAACCCTGGTAACTCCTTCCACCTCAAAACTCCTGTTGGGTCTTGTGCGGTGGACGTGAAAATGTTGAACACAATTGCTTCAGGTCCACTACTGTGTCCTTGGGGATGCCATCGCCTGAAGCGTGTGGGCAAAATGCTTTTAAGCAGCTCAAGTTTAATCCTGTAGCTCCTGGTTGAGGAAGCCAAGCTGGGCAGCAATTTTCTGCTAATTAAAGCTTGTTAAATTGGCTGTCACATCAGGCGGCCAATTGCTTTATGACTTCCATCTTCAGCTCATTGTTATGCAGAAAACTGGTCCGCACTAAGCGATAATGACCTCGGCTGTCCTCATGAATCTTGTCTTGGCTTCTGCCCCATGAAGGTGCAGTGCTGTAGGCGCCTGTGTGGTTTAGAACCAAGCAATAACCATAAACATCCATAAAAACTGCTATATTTTAATAATTCAGGCATCCCAGACATCTTTTATTTCCTTTTTGTAAAATTATCCCAAGCCTAATTTTTGTTGTAAAAATATGGTATATTTTCGTATTTTGTTTCAACCTAACAAAATCTCTTTTCATAACTCAAATCATAACTAAAACGAAGTTAGGGTTCGTACTAAAATTTACAAATTTCCATCCCTGTTCAGCCACGTGGATTTTCCTGCTTTTTTTGGGAATGAATTCGGTAGCGAAAATCAACCATACAATGACACGAAGGCGATATATATTGCATCTCTAGAAATTCCAGGAGGAAACTGGGTTGAGTTGAATTTTGAATCATGTGAGGCTGACAAGTGCGAAGCCATAACGTTATAAAGCGTTTTTTCCGTAACATCGTATGTGCCACATGTATTGCACCACCCTGAACGTTCCAAACACCCTCTCCGTCCAGCCAAGGAGATCCGAGTGAGGAAGTGAATGAACCAGGATATTGCCCAAGGTTCAAGGGTCGGTGTCAGTAGACCTGCTGATGAGGCAAAACGATAAAAAGTAAGATTGCCATAAAAGGAGCTAATTTCACGTTGAATTTATTCAGTAGCCGTTATCAGCGTCGCCCCGTTTTTGCCAATTTTTTGATGCATTGAGTCCCAATGCATTATTGTGCGTTTTAGTAACATCATTTTCCTCTGGTTTTTCATTTGTTTTCACCGATAATTGGAGAAACCGTGGCACCGTGTATGTAGCTGCATATAGCATTTATATCATATTTGTACCTATTCTGTTATCTGGGTGATTTGCTCAAAACTGGAATGGTCAGAGAGGCTAAAAACCATTTCTGGAGAACCCTGTAGTAGTGCTCGATTCTTTTTTTGTTTGTTTTTGCTGCATTACTTTATTGCATGTTTAGGGCTACTCCCGGTTAGTTGGCATTTTGATTAAATAACGAATGTCCAACGCCAACAGATCAAAGTGAAATGCTGTTTTCGGTACCTTACCAAATGTTGCAATGTTGTCTGGGAAACCTCCAGTGATTCATTCCGATTCGGCACTTGTAGAGGTTGGATAAACCACTCATTCTTCAGAGCAACATAACCACAAATCCATTAGAACCAAAAACCACAGGCATCTCAAATTCAACGTTGCCAGAGTATAGTAGACTCAGAATTTCTGTTATTTTCTCTCAGTTTTTTGCAAAAGAGCTTCAGCAGTACACATCTGCTAAAGTCATTTAGACCATCACGAACTAAGCAGCTGTTTAATGTGAAGGTGTATTTCATAAATGGACAAGAGTCCGTGCTAGCTGTTTAAAAATCCTGGCAACTTTATTGGAAAAGCAGCGTGAACGTGTTGAACAAATTTGTTTTTACAAGTTTCAAGGATATTGTTTTGAATTTATGCTTGAATAATTGTCCTTACATCGGCAAGGCTGCTGTCCAATTGGTAACCACAATTTCTGCGTCCCATGAAAATTGGTATTCTGAACATGATTTTGCAATGTTGTGTGCAGGAATTTATTTTCAGTGTACTTGCATTGCGTCGAGGTTTGTGGCACTTGGAAATGTTTTCGGAGAGTTTCTTTTATGCGGAAAAGACAATTGGCACGATACAGAATCACATCAGTTGTCTTGCTACATGGTCGACTTATGTCTTTGTGTTTTGATTGACATTCACGTGACTGACACTGGCTGACATGGCAAATAAGCCTGCGATGTCTATCTCAAAGTCAATGACAAATGGCTGCAACGTTCGAGCATGTAATCACTTGTGTTTTATGTTGGACGGTATCAAAATATCCTTGTGAAATTCCAATCTGATGCAGGAATATTTTGGATATCGTTTGCTCATCACCCAACATTTCGAGGCATACATATGTTCTCATTATGAAAATCAAGGTGTTCTCATAAACCTCCTCAAACAAACTCATTAACTCATTCTCTGAACGTAGCAGTAATTAAATATCACTCCTTGATGGTTACTTCTTTCGAATACTTGAATCCTTCTATCCTTGAGGCCTTCAAGGGGCTGTGTTGTATTGTTGTATTTTTGCCCTGCTCTGGCTTGCAGTGAACATGTGCAGCACATTATTGATAAATGAGTCAACGAAAAAACTCAACAAGCTCAAAGAACATGCATTTGGTCAGGAACCAATAGGTATGGTAAAGAAAACAATAGGTTTTTTTGAGTATGTTATGGCCGAACTTTAATTTCGTCATTTACATGAACCAAAGTCGCATTCTTCCATTATAGCAATAATCACATCTTCCATATCAGCCACAAAATCGCATTCACTTGAGCAACAAAACCGCTCAACCACCATCAAAGCCACAAAACCACTCATCCACCTGAACCTTTGATGAAACCTTTCATCCATCAGTCACAAGAGGAAATAACAGGTTGGAAAAAACGTTTCTGGGGGCTGAGGTAATCGCGTGCCGATGCGCTGACCGAAACCGGACATCACGCGAACCTGCACTGGTCGTCTTCCTCAAATCTCGCCCAAATCACGTGGTCAAGAAGCATTCTTCCTTCCCCTTCTCACAGACTCATGCCAGTTATGGCCAAAAAGCACGATACCAATTTCTGGAGTCTTAAAAGCCAAGCGCAATTAGCCAGGCAATGAAAGGCGGTTGCGAGCGACCCAATCTGGGGTAATAACTACACTCCCGACCCAACAAGAAAGGCCATGTTTTAGGCCAACCGAAATGAGACATCGTAACCGACATTAGCATCCCAAACCCCGTAAAAGAAATGCTGGAAAACAGGAGGGGGGAGGGAAGGGAACCGAAATAATGCGTCGTTTTAACTTGTAATTTTCGAAGGAAACTTCGTTGTTAAATAAAATTGGTGTGGAACATAGCAGCTGAAACTAGATAAAGAAAACCTGTTGGTCATAGGGATTTTACGTTGTAGAGCAAGAAGTGTTCCCCAAGACGATCTGAAAGTTCAGGTATTCATGTAAGGTATTCAGAAATCAATGCCACTGATGATATCCAAGCCTTGGAGTGGGTTTTCCTCAACATCTACAGGTCGCTCCTACAGGGTTCTCTTCCTGGTGGCTTCATATCTATATATATTTCCGTTCGAATAAAACCAGCTGAGTTTGGAGGTGGGGCCTGATGGCGGATCATGGGCGAAGCCAGCAATTGTCTCTCCCACATCAGTGTTGCATCTCGAAAGGCAATGCAGGTCAATCCGGAACTGCAATGGTTCAGAATGAAAACCATGATTTGCGAGGGATAAGAGGGCGCCACTCCTGAAGACCGAACTGGGAAAACTCCCTTGTCGACCTGATATGCCTATGATGAGTTGATGTTTGTTGGTGTTTTTCGTGAATGTAAATCGTGGTCTGTCTAAAACGTTGGTTCTTGTGAATGCATTTGTGTCAATTAAGACGTGTTGACTACGTTGTCTGTTGTTTTTGTTTTTGTTGTTGTAACTGTGTTAATTAATGCTTGCTTTCTTCTTTTCCGTTGCAGGACACTGATGGCTCAAATTCACAAGAGGGCGATGACGAGTCCGCGAAGTCGTCTACGGTCAGACAAAGAAGGTCAGTTTTGGTTGGTTCTTCACCCTGTTGTTACCAACTCGGAGTTTGATGGCTGGTACCGCACCATCTCGATTTCCCAAATTTGCATTGCCTTTACCAATATAGTAATGACTTCATTTTTCGAGCATTGTCACCTGACCCGTGCTTCCTCTGGGGGGCTGTCTTTAGCATTGAAAATGTCCATTGTTCGGGCTTGGTGTGGAGCAAGACGCTGTTCCAAAAATAATGGGCGTTCTGGAGGTTCTGTTGCTGAACAATGACTTGGGCTGGCAATTTTTTCTGTTCTTGAAATGCCAACGCGTGTCTGGAACCAGTTGAATTTGGTCATAAAACCCCTGTTTCATATTTATAACTTGGGTCTAAAGAGCTGGGGTTTCTGTAAAGGTTTTTTTAAAAATGTCTTAAAAAATCTGATATACACGTACATTTTATGATCTTGGTATTAAATGGGTTAGCAGTGCGATGCACCTGAAAATAAAACTTGATTCATGAAGAACCATAACGCTGCATAATGAAATTCAGCTATTATTTCTTTCCTTGATTGTGTAAATATTCAGTTTTTTTTTTACCGTTCCAAAGTGGGTCAATATGCCTCGTTGGTGTACCCGCTGCATGTAAATGGGTGTAAATGAAATTCGTCATGTGGTACCCCGGTCCTGGCACAAATTCTAGCAGTTTTAACCGTGTGTGACGTGTCCGTCGTTTGAAATTCGTTGAAATTTAAGGAAAATTGTAAAGTAATTGGTAAGATACTTTTCAAGACTGGTGAATTGACCACCTTTTGCCGTCGGAGTCCTGGAAATGTCACTGAATGAGATTTAGGTCATTGAAAAAAAACATTGAGGGTAGTGTACTTTTATTACTTAACTATCCAAACAAAAATTAATGGATTAATTTTTTAATGGAATGGGCACTATCCTAAAAATTAAAATAGCACTATATTTTGTAAATGAGCACTATTATCAATTATTGGTCAATATATAGTTAAGCATTATTTTTTGAGCACTATTTAACGTAAACAAGCAATATATTAAATTAACCTAACTTAACCTAACCTAACCTAATATTTACGTATTGCTCACTTAATATTTCGTTAGTGCTCAGGTAAATTAATATAATAATTGTACTAGGAGATACAAAATTAGTGCTCAAAGTTAGTTCTAATGGAATTTTTAGGATAGTGCCTATTCCATTAAAAATAGTGCTCAATAAATTAACACCGATTAATTAATGTTCTTTCATTGAACATCTGATATACGTGTACTTTCTAGGAGGGTCATAACCTCGTCACGGATTTGGACTTTTTCTAACAAATCGTGGTTGACCATGCTTACTTTGGAGCTAGGTCGTGTATTGGTCCACCTAAAGGTATTAAAAAATAATTTTTGTTCGGCATATAGACATCTAAATTAAAAATCGGAACGGCTAATTTTGTAAAAACAAAAATTGCCTTTTATAATGTGCCTAATTTTGCTAAAGCAAAAATTCTTCATGAATTTCTCACATAAAAAGCCTTAAAACAACAGTTAACCGTATTGCATTTTTGGGACATGTGCATGCCTTTACCCCTGTTAAACACTGCTGCGGTGATAATGTTTCGCTTAATTTGTTCGAAGCACGAAACATTTTCTGTACAAACGGAGAGAATTTATGACATTGCATTTTTCATACAAAATTCGAGGGAATTTCAGTCCATTTAGGTGCATTTGAAAGTGCTTTTAAATTGTTGATCGAACGAGGTGTTCCGATTTTAAATTTTATGTATAAATATATCTACTTGCTGAATAAAATGCATTTATTTTTCAAATATCGTTAGATGGGCCCTTTTCTTCGCTCTCAATCGCGAGTGTACAATTAAAAGATTTAAAAAAGTGCAATGAAAATGAGAGGTCATTTATGGACTTCCCCTCCCCCCCT
>JAQIXS010004515.1:0-14912 GCA_034700785.1 Rossiulus vilnensis
CAAATTCCCTATTGGGGATTTATGCAAGGAAACGTTGAGTGGTAACACTGCGCGAATCAGATTTGGCGAGCGAACGGACTTTCAGAAACTCTGCTCGGTCAACGGCGTTGCAATCACGAATCGGTGTGTAGACACCGTTCACACCAGCCACTTCGGAAGTTGATTGCTCGGTATAATGCACTGCACATTAGTTGATTCGTGCTTGATTCCTCTTTTGGAGTACATTTTCTAATTATAATTCGCCCAATGCATAATCCGAGTCTGGTGTGAACGAGGTAGGCGCACTATATCAACTTGATTAGCAAACAAATTGATAAGATATCATCCATAAAGGACGTCCGGGGAAGGGAGGAGGAGAAGTTGCGAAAAGGGACACTGCCGGGCAGTGGGGTAGGGTTGGTTTAAGGAACCAACCTTAAACCAACAAGGATTTCAACTTGAATTTCCGAATTTATTACAAAAAGAAATAAATTAAAAACTGGATAAAAGTGACTGAAAACTGAAAAATAAATACTTTGCTTTACTGACGTTTAGGTTTATGATAGGTATCACTTTCGATAAATAATTTAAAATCATATCATGCATTTTTTTCAATGTGAAAACATTTTTTCAAATTTCACAAGGCGTGGAGGGGTGAAGGGGTTAGTGAAAACCGGATAGTAGCAGACAGGGAGGGAGGTCTAAAAATCATGGAAATTCCAGGACGTACATTATGAATGGCCCCTAAGTGTCTCGTTCTGCATCAAATACCTAACAACTCTGTTAAAAATCCAATGCATTGGTTTTATATTTTTAATTTCAATTTAAAAAATGTAATTTGAAGTTTTTTTAAAATCGTTTTTTTCCTTATAAACCAAATATTTGAGTTATCGTTACGTAGATTAAAGAAAATATAATAAACAAATCATTAAACCGAAATTCCTCACAAAGGCAAACCTTATTTTTCAAAATGTTGAATTCCTCTGATCGTCTCGATTTTTGTTTTGTTCTTCGAGTAAAACTTTACTTGAATATCAGATTCACAATGGCAGGATCAACGCTTTCAAGTGACAATTTGCGGTTTTAAAGTTTAATTTTAATTATTTCTAATCGAATCTCTAGCTCAACTAATGCGACTTCTGTCTTTTTAACATGTCATCGGCCTGTTCACGTGACAATTATAACATGTAGTCAACGAGAGGCTGAAATGCAAATCGCTCTCAGCTGACATAGTTAGTCACGATCCATGTCATCGTTCTCTTTACATCTGCAGCTGTTCAAAAGTAACGGTGAAAATAAAAGCATGCGTCCAGACCCACTCCATACTATACGTTGTTAACGACAATTGTGAACTTCTGTGGATCAGTTATATTAAAATACTTTGAAAGATGAATTTTCCAGTTATAATTGCTGTCTGCATGATCGCAATATTTAACAAACAGGCAGAGTCGGTGAGATTCTTTTATAATTTTATCACACCTTTTATATATAGCATTGCACTGGTATATATTGTGGATAAAAATGGCATGGTATGAACGTATTTTAGCCAATGAATGCGATGACAAGCTTTGTGTATCAAAAATACCTGTACATGTCGGCATCTGATATAATAATCCTGTCCATTTCTTCATTAGCGGAATGTTCATAAAACTATTTAGTCCAAAGCAAATAATACTGTAGTTTGTAGCCAAATTCATTCTGCATTCCAAAGAGGTTTAGACCGAACACCGTGTTTTTAGTCAGACCAGTGACTTCAGATCATTTTTTCGTTTTGTTTGCAAATTTCTACAAACATCATACAGGCCAGTTACCGCAGAATGGCCCCCAGTCACTGGTCTGTATGATATTAGTAGAAATGATCTGCATAATTATCTGCAGCTACTGGTCTGTTTGACGTTAATAGAAGAAATTTGCGAATCACTGGTCTAACTAAAAATACAGTGTTCGGTATAAACCTCTTTGGAATGCAAAATAAATTCGGATGCGAACTACAGTATTTGCTCATTTCTACTAGCATCATACATTTTGTTAGTTAATCAATTTGTTACCTGGTCAGTTAATAATAAAACATTCCGAGTTTTGAACAAACTGCATGTATCTTGTAAGTAGATATTACAGTAGCACCAAAGTAGCGTGAATTTGCAGCCTCTTATTAATTTGTAAAATTAAAAACACACTGAAATTTAAAACTGTTCACTTTATATGCAGATATGATAACGAAAACAATGGTAAACACTAGCGGAGTCTAACATATATTTAAAATCAAAATAGTCTTATCATTTTTTTATGATATCCATAAACTTTAAGCGCAATAGAAATCGGCGTGATAACAGTTTCATAAAAAGAATTTGCCTTTTCGTTAACCTTAAAATTCTCGATTTGCACTGATTTGGCATATTTACTGTTATAAAGACTGCTTAGTTTTTTAATGATATTAAAATGACCATTATTCGTAAAGACTTTGTAACAAGCAAAAAGATGTGAAAACTTTTAAAGGTGTAACAATTGAAGATTTTGCTTGTTACAAAGTCTTTACGAATAATGGTCATTTTAATATCATTAAAAACTAAGCAGTCTTTATAACAGTAAATTTGCAAAATCAGTGCAAATCGAGAATTTTAAGGTTAGCGAAAATAAGGGAGAAATGTTTTAAATATTCTTCTTTTAATATAGAGAAATTCTACATTTGTCGTACATGTAAAAAGATATTTCCCAGAAGCACCAGGGACATGCTTTGACATACTTTGTGAACCATCCACTAAAGGACTAACCTACGACTGTTGCAGACACTTTATCAAAGACAAGTAAATAATGCAGAATACTACTTGTATTATGAATTGGCTTATGATGTTTTTATCGAAAAATTGTTATTTACGAAACCGTGTCATGCATTACGTTTAAAAGCACATTTCATCGTGAATAATTTGTTTCATTGAAACCGCCACACGTCATCATTATGATACTTGTCAAGCTTTAAATCGGGCTTGAGTATCACTTTATGAACACCATGCATATAATAAGATTTGCTCACTGTTCCTAAAATTACTTTACATGACACATTTAAGGTATAGAGACGTATGATAATTACACTTAGTTAGTAAATGAAAGACGCAGAGTGTTAATCAATCAACTTTCATTTTAGCCAACCACAAGCATTACGAGTTTATGGTCTAAAGGTTTCGGAAAAGGATTCTCATGAATTTTTTGTTTATAAAAACGGAGGTATGAGAAATTATTTTTGCTTGTTTGTTTGAAGAGACGCATCTAAATTTACAGTTAGTCATTTAGAAAAACTGTATACAGAAGCTTAAATATCAAACCTACTACATTGTTGATCATTGATTTAAGTTAAACAAAGGTTTTCTCCACTTAACTTCTGCCTTATAAAAAAACTCGCCAGTAGAAGCAGGATTTGTTGAAAGACCGATGAGCAAAATATTCTTAAACATATTGTTTCTTCAATTAGGTAGTCAATTCAACTCAGTACCCTACAATCAGCAAGTGATATACCATGTGGTATTGGGTTGTAATCCATCAACCCAATATTATTCGGTGATTGTCACATCAATGGGGTGTACACCAACATCCTTGTAATTTAAATTTCATGCAGCTCAAGGCTATCCTTTCGAATGGCATGCAATGACAAATAGCATGCATCCGAATGTGCTCGGAGTTCCATAAGTGGGTTGGGATGCCAGTTTCTACCACCTCGGTGGTTACGTTTAACCATTTCCTACACCAAATTACAATTACATACCTAATAAGGTAAATGTTTGAAAGAGCTTTATGCTTTGAGCTTCTCGTCTTGAGAGCAAGGTCTCCCATTGTAAATCTTTGATAATTTGGGTGACGCTCTCGCCTCGCTGGTATTTACCATTTACAACTCTAGCAGTTCTGTTGCACCATTTCTAGTTTCTACTCCCGACCCTCCCTATAAGGATTCCATATTGGGCAGCAGTACTCGACTAGAGGCCGGAGTAATGATAAATATCCAGTTTTATCACTCATTTCTAATTAGTTTTTGGCCAGTGTTAAATTAGTCGTCCGCAGTGATTTAGGTAATTGGTATTTTAGATGAATTAGGTTTTAATGGAACCAAAAATATGATCACAAAACGTTTGTATTGCAGGAGTTAGCTTAACACCTATTCTGTCCAGCATTCAAATATGCGTTTGATCGCTTATTTAAACGCTTTATCAATAAAGTTTCTTGGAAGTTAAATTTTTTAAATGTCTTCAAGCTGCATAGTTACCTACAATGTTGAAGCATAGTAGAAAACTTGATTAATTTTGTATTGCTAAAATAACATTAATAAAGTACTACTTTGTAATTTAAATAATAACGTGTTGCAGCAAGGCCATATAAGGAATTATCTTGCAATGAAATGTCGTAAATTGCTGATGAACAACTAAATAATCGTATCATTCGTGAATTTAACATTAACAAGAGCTTCATTGCATTAAAATCTTGAAATTCTACATTTTAAAAATGTTGCTCTTTCGTACTGTTATGATAGTGGACAAATGGCGTTTCAATTCGTTATTGTTAATTTTTAGTTAACACAAATGAAACTGGAAAATTAGACTTCGAAGACAACGTGTTGATCTGGGTCAGAAGAAACGTCAATGGTGATATTGGTAGGTATGGCTTTCCGAACATTTTTCATGCAATGAAAAGCTTTCGCAATCCACTTGAAGTTATATTGCAAGTTTTTTTTAAAAAAAACATATTGCCAAACTTAGTTGGCTGCATATAAGATTCACAATCAATGCAGTAAAAAGTGAAGTGCAGTAAAAGTTAATTGTTATTAATTTTAAATCGATCAAGAGACTGAATATGAGATAAGTACAGTTTCCATAAAAACATCCAGTTTTTCTCAATTGCAAATCTGTACTATTTCTAAATGTTATAACGTACCTCAATTATGGTTTACCCTCAGAATATAAAGGTATGATTGATTGCAATTGTGGTTGTTGATGTCTTTCAGTTCAAGTTCTGTGTGGAACTTTAATGAACGATGCAGATGCTGCCACAGAAGCAAAGCTTGCAAGAAAATGTAATTTTCCTGTGGACATTAAAGATTTGGACGATAAAAACTGTTAGAAGCACAAATTGATCATTGCTTAAGTGATCATTGTGATGACCTATGGCTAGGTGGGAAGCCAGCAAAATTTAACAGCATTTATTTATAGATATATCAGTATGGCTCGGACTTCCACATTTACATGTACTTCATATAGACAGATCATGAATGGTTTAAGCTGTACTATGTTTACCTTGTTACAGTGACATTTTCAGGTAGCGAAAATGACGTACCGACGTGAGAGGACTTTGGTCAAAATTCTAACAGTTTTTGACGGTTTATATGATCGCTTTTAAATTCTATTTTCTGTAGCGGGAGAGATGACATCCCACTTACCTTGCTTACGGCTCTGTTTGCTTTAGTAATAAATGTATTTGAAAGTAAAAGCAGATGTTATACATTTTAGCATGTAATAGAAAGAGTGGACGAAGCAGTGAATGGAGAAGAGAAAAAAATGGACGCTTATGAAGTTATAATTTGGTACATTTTATATTATATATGAACTACCATTAACCACGTCTTGCGTGGTTTTACATCTATGTGCACTTTTTAAGTTTAAAATATGGATGAACAGAATGTTTTTCGAATAACTTGGTCATGTCACTCAATGTCCTCCCATTCCTAAAAACATTTGTTTTAAAAAGGTCACAAAACAACGATATATTTACGAACAGCAATATCCTAATTAACGTAAGTTGTTTTTGGGGTTATGTATTAACACATCTACAGTGTATTATCAATAGTCATCATGGTGAATGAAGGTGAATGAAGGCCAGAAGTTTCATTTTGTAAAACAAGTTAGTGTGACTGAATTAAACATCATAGATGATTTCAGGATTTCTATCATTAATTGGACCTCGTCTCGAATATCGCTCTGTAATTCGGAATCTTTTCAGAGTGGGTTGAGTGCAGGAACTCGAAATGACGCAGCTAAAGGTTGTTACATTTGAGTTTGAAAATTACCAGAGATACGTTAAGAAGTTCGTCATTCCAATCTATTAATAAAACACCGCTATATCTGATCTGTATTATTCATCTTATTTTACATGCCATGCGACATTAAAATTAACTTTCAAGAGATAGCCTCATCTGTTGGCACGGATTGGTTAAGACCTAATAATGTAGGTAATGGTTGAAACTCCCCTAACATATGGAATTTAGTTATTGACAGTATAGGGTACTCAGCAAAAATGCAAAAAACTGGAATATTACCTCAAGGCCAATTGTCTTGGGATGAAATTGTTAATTACGATAGAAAATTGTAAATTAAATTGACCAATACTTATTTTTCCACCTGAACAACTTTTATAATTGTGAACTTGTAATAGCAACAAACAGCGCGTTACTTAGACAATCTTTGTAGCCCAGCAGACTGTAATTGGAAATGGCCCGTAATGTTTTAGGTAAATTGCACGATCCCCCATTAATAAATATGTCATGCATTTTAATCTGTTTCTGGCACGTGCACTGAAACATGAAACTTGAAAGTGCAATTAGTAGGCCTACGTAGCAAATGCAAACACAGGTGGTCAGTCCGACAAAATCAATGATTAATTAATCGAAATTCAGCAATATAATATTAATGTATAGCCCTTAAAACAATGCCTATACATGCCATTGATATGCTTTTGAATTTTAAAACCGCTGACTCTACAACAGCTAACAGATACATCTACAAACGCAAAAAACAATACTGGGCTTCAAATTGATGTGCACCTGTACAACTGACTGTAGCATCAGTTGTCACATAAGTAGAATCACTAAAGACGTTTTAGTCATCAGAATTGATCATCATGAATGAAATCTAAAGTAGATCGTGGCAAACACTAGGCAATTTATCCTACCCTACCCAACCTTGATTTCTATTGCTAATAGCGTGGTGTTACTGTTCCTCTGATTATCAAATATCATCAAAACGCTGAATAGCTTTATTTCACAGCAAAATAGGAAAGCACATTTAAATCGTATTTACATATATAAGTAACATAGAGGTTCACGTTTTCTTTTCATATTATTGTTATAAATTCACACTGAAACTATTTCACCACTTTGCGAGTACATTTAAGAAAATGCTTTTTGGTTTCATTAATGATTATGCTTTCAACCAGTTCTGCATATATTTATTGCAAGAACGCACGTTGCTTGGTGATCACGTTCTGGACCTGTGTCATGGGTGGCGTCATAGCCCTTGTCTGATGCTAGTGTACCAGACTTTCCCATACGCTACCCTTGCAACTTGCCATATTGAATTGCAAATATTATGAAGAATGTCACGCACTGAATGTCAATATGTCATCAGCCACGTTACATCTGCAGCTGTTCATGCAATTAAAACTAACTATAAAAGCATGGTTCGCAGACGCACTCGACACTATGTTTTAACAGCAATTCTGATCCAAACAGTCAATTAATTAACTTATTTTTTAGACTTTTTTTAAAATGCATTTTCAAATTCTGATTGCTTCCTGCATGATCGCAGCATTGACCAAGCATGTGGAGTCCGCAGTAAGATTTTTGTAAATAAATAAGTAAATTCAAATAAGTATTTTTAAAATATTGCACTTTTACATATGGTACATGCATATTAGACATATTTTGCCTTAAGTACATTAGTTATACATTGCATGTAAGCTTACGAAATGCTTGCATACATAATGCCTACATAAGCTTTGTATATAAATATGGTAGCACCTTCTGATTGTAGTTTATCAAATTAGTGCCTGTTCAGTTGGTAAATTTAATATTGCACCATACTACTGGTGTTTTTTGTTTACCTAAGTGATACTGATTAAAAATTCCAAATCAAATTTGTAAAGCTCAGAGGTCAATATTGATTGTGAGATTTCTTCTACATGTATATTGATTGAAGAAATTGATTTTATGCAGTTATTTCAGTATTGCAACAGTAATGTCAAATTTCACACCTTCAATTGGAAGAACTTTATCTTATTCATAATAAATTCTTACATAAAAATGTTAATAAATACATTTACATGTAACTTTTAATTAAAAGCAGTGAAAATTTACTTTGTTTTAGGCGTAAAAATTACGAAAAAAAAAATTTTTTTCTTATGAATTTTTTTTCTTATGAATTTTGAAAAAAAATTCACCACCTGACTCAGGTGACAGATTTTGTCCGGTTCCTTAAGTGGTTGCTACATTCAGGTTCCTGATAAACTATGGCATTAACGGAGTTATTTAGAGATACAGCAAGTTTTTGAATGCAGGAGGAACTTGGTGAGAAATATCAATTTAACAAGATATAATTAAACAATTGCGATTCTTTGTTTGATATGAAAGGCGAAACCCTCTGCATTCCTTGTTCACTTCCATAAATGTTTCTCTGGGTTCAATGGGACATGCTATTATGCGGAATGTCAAGCATCGACAAAAGGAGCGACTTACGACTGCCATAGAACATACGTCAGTAAAAAGTAAATAATTTAGAATACAATTATGAATTAGGTCCGTCCACAAATTTAACATATTCTAAATGTTAAAATGTTAATAATGCATAGAGGTTCGTAGCAGAAATTGTGATACCATAGAATCTCTATACAGTATCTAGAAATTACTAACACACTTGACAGACATTTAAAACGGGATCAAATTAACTCTAAAAACAGTTAATGTATTGTAACGTTGAATGTATGAGCAAAGTTGTTCAAAACGCAAGTGTTTTTCAAATTAGGTTATAAACACGCCGTATAAAAAGAAAATGTGATGTATATACAATGTATTATCTACAATCATGTCATGTATTGTCCCGGACTATTAATATATAAGCACAGTATATTTTTATAAAGAATATATTGATTTAAAATTAATATGTTACTTCCAGAAAACTTTCTTAGTTTTAATATGTGTTATATAACATAAATATTAATATAAAATAGAAACTATGCACAATTGACAAACAGTATGTTTCAAAAATCGCATTTTATTTATCGCATTCTCCTTCTTTTAACAATAATATAACAAAATGCAGTATGTTTTGTTTTATCTTATTCATAACTAAAGATTTAATGTTTTATTTTTTGGCATATTTATGGAAACGTTGTAGTAGATTTAATAAATTAAAACTTACATGAATTATACAGTAACTCAAATTGTTGACGCTTTGAACTTTTAATTTTTAGCCAATTAATAAAAGTCCCACCACTTAATTTAAAAGCCAAGGATGAGGAATTTGATACTTATTCTATTTTTCAAAATGGACGTATGTAAAATTAGTTATTTTTCTTTGTTTGAGAATAATCGAGGGAAAATTTAAAAAAACATTTCAAGAAGTTTAAATGAATGACGCTTTAAATGACGTTATTTGTTTAACATTTTAGAGGATACCGGTTTTACTGGAACATTGAAAATTAAGGGCGATTTGTTCGTATACAACAGGAGCGACAAACAAGGCAAAATTGGTGGGTATGGTTTTCCAAATGTTTCAGATGCATATTAATTTGTGTAACACATGTAGTTTCCGTAAAATCTATGGATAACCATGGTCCATGTACTTATTAAATGCGAATCAATTTTACGTTTGACAATAAGATAATTTTGTATTAAAAATGTTTGGTAAAAAATAATTTCTAACTTATAACATTGTTATACAGTCGATGTTTTGTGTGGAACTTACTCAAGCGAAATAGATGCTGTGAAAAAGGAGGAGTTGGCAAAAAGTTGCGTATTTGAAGGCGTTGATATTCAAGATGTGGATAACGAAGGCTGTTTAAAGAAGATTAATAGCATCCAAGGCTAAGTGGCATGCCATGAAATTATGTTTCCTATTATATTAATCTGCATTTTAGTAAAACTCTAATCACATAATTGTCATGCATGACAAACACAATGTATCAACATAAAGACCGCAAATATTACGCACAATAAAAATGATATAGAAAGCAGTAAATTCTTTTATTCCTAAAGCAGGGTAAAAGCTCTTATCACCTTAATTTTAGGGATCTTTAAATTCGCTGACCCATTCAAAGTGGCCAATAATGACTCATTTATTTGATGTATAGTGTAAGAAACAACCCGTTTACGAACGAATTCTGCTGTTTATTAATTACTGAGACTTGCGTATGGTTTGTCTAGCCTCTCAATCCTATCAGTTGCGTTATATCTGCAGCTGTTATACAATAAATATGCTTGTAGACTCACTAGATACTGTTGCTAAGCAGCAAATTTAAGCTTAACAATTAAGCGATTTACCTATTTTTTAAATTTAAAAAAATTAAAATTTTGATTCTGTTTGCATGATCGCGGATAACACTTTGCATGCCGAATCGGTATGATAATTTTGAATTTTTTAAAAATTTTCTAAAGCATAACACATTTAATATAGTGTGGTTCATTTTTTATTTTTAGTTACTGAATGTGATAATGAGCTTTATTTTTAAATGTTTTAAATACAGGCGAGTAATGCAGATTTGATTTATTCCATTAGCAAATTTACACCTAGCTCGCACATTTTTTTATTTTAGTGAACCAGTATGTTGGCAAATCCGTTAGAAATAGAAATTCTCCTATTTTTAGACAAAAATTCAAGTACATATATCAAAACACACGCTCCACTTTGTTAGTGACTACTTTTATAACTGCACATTTTATAAAAGCACATTCTTAATTTACTATAAAATTATCGAGCAAAGTCGTTAGCAGACGTCTGGTGCTATTTTATCTTATGTAATTCGTTTAATTAAAACCACTGACCATCTCAATGTGGAAAAAGTAAATATACACTGTACGCTATGATGTATTCCATAAGTCCATATATGTTAAGAAAATAAATTAACCAAACATACACTAATATAATGTAATATTTTCCATCACTCAATATCTGCAATAATGTATGGTACATTTTAAATGTAATACTTTTTGAAAAATTGGGTCATCTGTACATTCGTTTTGTGTTGGTTGCCTTTGCTGGGCACGTGTTTTATTGAATGTCAAAGTAATTTGATTACGTTTCATTTGCAACTGATGTAATGCACTTCTGTGTTTGCATTCTTACTCATGACCATATACAGTGTATGTCAGTATGTTAACAGATAGATATGGCCAAATATCTCACTACATCCTCAAAACTGCACGCTCAGTAACGTATTCGTAAATTTAACTTTAAATGATATTAAAATTAGCATTTATTAAAGTGATCTACAATATGACAACACAGTTAGTCACAATTTTATTCAGAATTAGACTATTTATAGGACTAACAATTATACATGTAAATCAACACACAAAAATCTCCTAGGCAATATTAAGTAATAAAAACTCATGCAAAAAAGCTTGCAAAGCTAGGGTTTTATTAGTCTCTAAAGTCACATATTGAATTAAATAATTTTTCAATTTAATGTGTTTTAAACACTGTATGTAGTCAAGAAGCAGCAATAAAACGCTTGTAAGTTATCATGTGGGACGATGTGAATACATAAATGTACATTAGGATATTTCTTTGAGAGGAAGCATTTGTTTTTTTAAACTTTATTTTATTATAATTATCCGGGTTGTTTACAAATGATATAAAATTACTTTAGTGAAAGACCCAAAAAAGGAAAGAAATTTAGCATTCCTAATAATTATTTGAAACAAAAGCGGGTTACCAAATGGAATCTCAAGTGGAAACTTTCTTCGCTTTAAAAGCAACTATAAGTATAGCATTCAAACTTTAATTTATATTATAAACCGTTGATCTATTCAATAATTTAAATAGATGAGTGGCTTACCAATTTCAAAAGTGACGCACGCTGCTGAACGGCACACTTGCTAGGTGAAGTCATCACAAGATGGCGCTCACAGGTGCAATTTCAAATGCAACTTAAAAGTTGGTGCTTAATAAAAGCACTTAGGGACGAATTAATTGATAGCCCTTTTCGCTCATGTACTACATGTATTAAATCAGCAATTTGCTGACGCAATACATGTAGTGCTTGAAAAGATAATTGTGATTAGTCAAATTTTCAACCGATTAACGTTTTCTAAAATTAATAACAAATTGGATTTACATTAAAGTTAATTAAATATCACTACAATAAATTGTATTATCTCAAAACATGGTTTCTTATTTGAATTTAACTTTAATATAATGCAAAAAAGTAAAATCCAAATAAGAACCCACCTTATTACATAAAATAACATTTTGGCGCAGTAAAGTTGTTAGATCTTACACATAACGTAATTAATAACGAAAACGTTTGCTAAGTGTTTCTCGAAAATAGCTAAGCATAATTGAGACACCATTTCAAAATCTTCACCTAAAAGTCAATAAAGACTTAGTTTAAGCGCCTCCTATGTTATATATTTAATTTCATGATGGCGCTCACTAAGTATAAAATTGTTTTCGATCACCAAACTTTAATAACTTCTGGTGCAGTAAATATTGATGACCGAATGAATTGGGTGTGTCATACAAATACTGTATCAAAGTTAATATATTTTATAAAAATAGTTATTTGCTTCAAAAAAATAGTGTGAACGTTTATCAACAATAAATCACTAACCAATATAATAAAATTTCCGATTTGGTGCCCAACTAATACTCCCAGCATTGGATGAAATTGTACTGTGTGTCACACAAGTAATGTATCGAATTGTGTGACATTATTTAATTGTTTTTAACAATGAGAAACTCACTAATAGAGTGAAATTTGGATGTGTTACCCAAATAACAATGCATCAAAACGTGTATAAATTATGAGCTTTAATTATGACAATTGTTAATTTTTGTAGTCGCCTGATGATGGTGTAATTAAAACATCAAAACGTTGCGAATCAAAGCAAACTCCTGTCTGTGTTTCCTGGTTTCTCCAAAAAATATTATTTAATATCAAATTATAATATCATATTTGGAATATCAGCATTTTATAGTATGTGAGCTTTGTTTTCATTATTTTTCGTCAATTAACATTGCCGAGGACATTTGTTTTGTTAATTTGTAATTGTTAGCTTTGATTTCTTCCGTGATGGTTTTCAATTATAAATCACTTCAAATTATCTCCATACAGAATAGTTCTATAAATAGTCTCTAATTGTTTAACTGATAAACATTTTCTAGAATTAATAGCAAATGTTCAAGTGACATTAGATGGACATTAAACTCCATTAAATATGACTATAATAAATTGCATTATCTCAAGTTATTCCATAGGAATCCTTTAACTTGAGAAGAAAGAGCTTTTTACTTTGCTCTTAGAATTAAATAATTGCTGCTTTCTAGAATACTATTTATTGTGCGTAAATATTGCTGTTTTTGTGTTGATACATTGTGTTTGTAAGTTCAGATAATGGAAATTATGATTAGATTTTAATTGACATGATGGTAAATAAAATAAAATAAATCATTAATCGTGTGCCAATTAGCCATGGATGCTATTAATCTTCTTTAAACAGCCCGCATTATCCACATCATGAATATCAACGCCTTCAAATACGCATCTTTTTGCCAATTCTTCTTGTTTAGCAGCATCTATTTCGCTTGAGTAAGTTCCACACAAAACTTGGACTGTGAAACAAAGTGATATGTGTGAAATTATTTAAAAATCAAATAAATAGCTTATTGTTTTACATAAAACTGATTAGCATTGAAGGAGCACAGGATTATCCATAGATTTTACGGAAACCATGTGTGTTACCCAAATGAAAATGCATGTGAAACATTCGGGAAAAAGAACCTACCAATTTTGCCTTCTTTGTCGCTCCTGTTGTATATCACCAAATCGCCTTCAAATTTAAATGTTCCATTTAAACCGATAGAGTCTAAAATGTAAAACAAATAACCTTATAAACCGCTTTTTGTTAAACGTTTTCACAGTGTAAAAATGAAATCATTTTTTGCCTAAAGCTCTTGTTCACATAAAAATAAGAGTACATTTACTACAATTTTTTAAATGTGTTTGTTTACAATTCCACTTTATACATGAGTTCTCTACGAAAGTTTAGTGAATATTGGCAATAAAGGAATTTGATTAATTGAATGCAGCATTGTTGCCATTTAAAGCGTTATAATAAAGCTTAAATTTGAACAGTTTATGTTCATTTGAATTTCTTGCAATGCTTTTCAATTCTTCCTCGATTATTTTCAAATAAAGAAAAATAACTAAATTCACATACGTCCTTCTTGAAAAATAGTAAAAGTATCAGATTCCTCATCCAGGGCCTTTAAACTAACTGGTGGAACCTTTATTAATTGGCTAAAAATAAAAGTTCAAAGTGTCAACAGCACGCATTATTTATTTGCTAAATACTTGTAAGTCTAAATTTATCAATTCTACTTCAACCCTGCCAGATATATTGTTAAAATAAAGTAAATGCAATAAATTGAATGCGTATTTTGAAACCTTTTGTTATCCAATTGTACAATAATTTATATTTAATACATAGTTAAATTATTTTAGATTTAATACAAATTATACAGTTTTCTGTAAGTCAAATACATACATTTTAAATCAATGCATTATTTATAAAATATACAGAACATGAATATTAATAGTTCAGCCAATATGTCATTAATTCCGATATTATATACGCCACATTTTTTAATGCAGCGTGTTTAAAACCTAATTAAAAAAACAAATGCGTTTTAAAAAGCTTTGATTAATTATTCAACGTGCATACGTTTAACTTTACAATACATTAATTGTGGTTTTAAAGTGTTAATTTGATCCCGGCTTAAATGTCTGTCAAGTGTGTTACTAATTTCTAATTGCTGTAATTGCTGTAGGTCATCACCTAATTCATAACTGTATTCGAAATTATTTACTTATCAATGACGTATGTTCTTTGGCAGTCGTAGGTTGCTCCTTTAGTCGATGCTTGACATTCCGCATAATAGCATGTCCCATTGAACTTGGGG
>JAQIXS010004516.1:0-14912 GCA_034700785.1 Rossiulus vilnensis
TCGTCTTTCGTCTTTTGTCTTTAATTTATTGTAGTTTGTATTTTGAATTTTCCACTTGTGTAACCACAGTATGTTGGTGTACCGGTTTTTCCAAACAGTAGCTGACCTTTTAAGATAAAAACTTCAGGCAACGATTTCTGGAATTAATAGTTACTATAATAAATGGCAAAATTTGTGTTAATTAAAACCGAAAAGATTGCCCAAAATGACCATTTCATTTTCATCACGTTATTTCAATGGATAAAATCCGTTATTTTGCGAGTAAAGCTTGTGTAGATGTAAAGGATGTGTCGGTAATATGCTAGTTCTAGACTGTTTCCCAATGGTCCGTTTTTAGTTTTACGAGCGTATGCACAACATGCAAATAATCCACAATTTTATGAAGTCAATGTCCCGTACCAGGGGTTCATTCCTACCGATTTAGGCTGTTTTTTTCTCCAGCAAGAACAAACCGGATGCCATCTATTTTTATTTTTGCTAAATTTTTTCATGGTTAGGCTTTTCCGTCTATAAAAATTAATCGATTTCAAAGAGCTTGGATGCATGTTGGCCTAATGACGAAAGTGAAGAATTTGGGCGGGATTAATGGTTTTCCTTTATTTTTTTTTGTACGTAGACTAAAAAACTTTCACTTTTTGAAGATATTTTACATGTACTAAAATGTAGAACTCGGCTGGATTAAAATTCGGATTAGCAAAATAAGTCGCAAATTAATAATATTAAAACAGCATTTTAAAAGTCAGTTGGCTCTATTACATAATCTTTGCCTTTTGGTGTTAGTTTTCATTGTAACTTTCAAAACAAACCATCATAACATACAGTTTTTAAATTGGACAGTCGTGTCATAGATGAATGCCTCTATATCGCTATTGATGATTAATTCCAGCCATGATGAATTCTTAAAAACTATACTTTTGAAGTCCAATTTTCATATTGCTTCACTAACCACCGTGTCTGAATACTTACACGTAATTAAAAAGCATCAATTCATAAAAAGAATATGTAATAATTAACTAATAAAATTGTTTCCTCCTGATTGGATGAATTGTCATAATTACATTAGAAGGAGGGATGCTCAAAAAAACATCGTGCAAAGAATTAGAGCTTTGAGAATGGAAAATTAGTACCTAATCTAAATTCCGATTTGCAGAATTGGTGATGTATCATTGATTTCTTTAATTAAAATCCGTTTTAATCGGAGATTACATGTACAGCCATATTTGCGGCTGCTGAACGCCTATATTCCGCGTCGTATAAGGGGGTTATTGAAGATGGCCAACATCAGCAGTCCATTAAGCCTTCATACACCGACTAATTTTTTTTTTCTAGCTCAAATATTCCTTCTGCCTACGTAGATCGTAAATCAGCCCCGCCATTGCATTTGTCAGGCACATACTCAATGCAACCCGTGCCACACTTATTTTTTATGTGGATTTTTTGCGCGTAAAATAGTCTGCGACCGGCGAATTGAGCACTTTCACCCTTTCGAAGACGGTTTCCCCCCTAAAGTGGGGGAGACCCGACGCTAGTTCGTTGCACTCCCGTCAATTTGGCACAAATCCGCCGGCCGAAAATAGGCCAGGATTGCGCGTGCGCCTGCGCGCAATTCCAGCGATTGAGGCCCAGCCAATGGCTGCCTAATAAACAGAATTGAGTGAAGAAGTTCGTTGACTTGAACCAGAATCCCCATAATGGAAAGTGTGTCCCCTTTCGACTTTTCAATTGCCGTTATTGTGAATACATGGATGTGGCCGCGTGACGTCAGAGGATGGAAAGATGGAGGCCATCGGGGGATCCCCCCGTAGAGCCCTACCCTGTGGATCACTGGGAGCGGAGCCCACCCGGGACTAAAATAAGTGAACCGGAAGTCCGTAGAATTCCCTTTTATGAAATCCATTCGCCGAATAGGGCAAGCAGCAGCCCCAAATTAGGGAGCTTATCTGACTCGAAAAATACGTCATCTTGTGACCAGCAACAGATTTGTTTGTTTGTGGAAATGTTCACAGCCTATATGCATCTCAATTTTTTCGCTTGAAATTTAAAAAAGGTCTGTTTTTTAGACTTTCAATCCGAGATCTAAAACATGATCTAGTTAGTTGTTGTGCGAGGACCTCTTGAATATTGTAATGAGGGGGCTTGAAGAAATTTAATTTGATTTTTGAATTTTAAAACTGTTTAACAGTTTAAATAACTCGCAAAATCGAATCGGTGTTATTAAGGGCTTAAAGGATCTGTTTTGGACCTATTTGTAACTAATGATATTAGAGCAACGTCTGAAAGATTTGCATTCAGCTAACCGCAAATCATGTATTACAAGTCGATTGCTTAACAGCATGGAGGACTCCATAAAACAGAACATTTTAGTCTTATTCGAACGTATTTGAAAAAATAACTTAGGGAAACAATGGGCACTTAATTTTACAAATTGAATAAGATCCAATCAAATAGAACAACGAATGTTTAAGCCAAATACTAGTTAAGTTCTAGCGCATCAAAGTTTACTGGATAAACGGTAAAACTTTGACAAATGCTAGAATTGCTAGGATATTTTGCAGCATCTCGGACACCTGGTGACCAGAAATGTAATCATTTTTTAGTGTTATTCCACATTGTTTAGCAAGGCAACGATTAAAGCTCTAAATAAATTTCCATTGCCATAGCTACTAATAAGGCTTGACCCGATTTTTTTTACTCACTTTCACCTTTTGTGTGCGCAAAGAGTTAACCCCACCCCCTTGAGCACTATTACAGCTGTAGAGAACAGCGAATTCTAGGCCAAGTCAATGAACGGCTACCCTGAAATATTTTTTTTCCAGAACGTTAGGTGTCTAATAAGGCCTACATGTCAAATACATGTAAATTCGTACGCGCGGGCAGGGGTGGCAACCTACATATGTCGAAAATAGAAATCTGTAATTAAATGGACCTAAATTGGAAACGAAATATGGACCCAATGGCGCCATAGCATAGCTTGCACTGTCACCTTGGCCAAGCTTGTTACTGGATTGGCACGAAAAACGTGCGAAAATGTCGGGGGTGGCCATTTCACCCCTTTCCTCCTCCATTCTGATCGTTGGATATTCTGGAATAACCTCGACCCGCTCACACATATAAGTGAAGTTCCTCGCTCACCTACCTAAAAAATAAAAATAAAATCCACTGAAAAATGAAAGATTCTAGACGCCCACAATTAAGATCTAGATATTGGATTAGCTTACAGTTCGGCCATAAAGATGGATAACAGGTTTCTTCAGACCTGGGAAACCATAAAAACCTGAGATTGTCAGGAGAATTAGAAAGTGAAGTCACTGACTAGTGATTTATTTTGAAAAAGTTAGGGAAATTTTACTTATCAAAAATAACATTAAATTTTTCATATAGCTTAGGGTGTCTGCTACAATTAATGTCATAAAACGCCATGAAATTAAATGTAATGTAGGCTATGGAAATCATGGAAAAGTCATGATGGTGACATCGTACCGATTTTCAGCAGTTTCGTAATTACTTTTTTCTGTCCCTTGATGCCAACTAGGAATCAAAGGATATTTTTTTTATAAATGGTGCTAAATTCCGTATATGTAATCGCATGGGAAAGTTATTGGAAATTTGAAAAAAAATAATAGCACCAAATCCAGGATACATCATTACTACAGTTAGTCAGTCTTACATCTTTAGAAATAGGCGATTCCTATTTTTAAAAAATAATATAACATTCCTTGTATTTGTATGTATCATTTTTACACCATTGATCAGGGTGGTCATGGAAATTTGATGAAAAAACTCAGAAGTCAGGGAAATTGAAAATGACATTTCTGGGGGAACCCTGTTTAAGCTTGGTTTATGAGAAAAGGATTGCATTTTGTTGCGTGCTTCCGAAAGCCTGAGTTTGCTGCAAACGTTATTAGGCCGAAACCACACCGAAGCGAACAGAACGTTTGCAGCAAAACAAAATTGCAAGAAGTTGAAGGAAGCGGCAACTTCATGCACGAGATTCAGTGTTTGTCAGTTTCATTTAATACCATGAAATTTGAGTCATTTAACTTTGCATCGAACAGCACGAGGCTGCTTTAAACGTTTTGTTCTCTTCGGTGTGGATTCAGCCGGAAACAGTCACGCATTGTCGTTTGAGCTCTACAGCAGGACTAATACTATCGTTTTTCCAAACGAATTAAATATGACTTTAGACAGATGTTACAAAACGAAATTTATTTATCTTTTTATCCTTTTCATCATTTCCAATACCATCACTATAATTGGCTTTTGGTATTTGACAATTTACCGCATTTACGTACTAAAAAGTTACGATTGTGGAAGCCCCTAAATAGATTACATGAAAGACCATTAATTTGGTAGCATGTCCTTTGCCGAGGACATTGTACTTTAGTCGAACAGCATTGATTGACGGTCAACCCGTGCTAAAGGCTATCACCATCTTCGTTGACAAATTGACAAACCCGATTTTGTAGGAAAACATCACAATGTGTTTTAACGTGTTACTATTTATACGTATCACTTTGCCCGCTCGCTCGTACGATAACATTGAAACTCAAACAATTCGGGTTGTCGTGGGTTGAGATTTAGAGTAAGTGCCCACAAAAAAACGAGGTTAAAAAGAGTCACTGACTTCTGCCGCAACAGACCCTAATTTCGATCGCAAAGTCCTAATTTTATTAGCAGCTAACGAAAGTGGGAATTAAATATGTCAAGTGTGAATGCAATGGAAAGTGCAATGCCAATGATGGCTTGGCAGCGCTCCTATGAACGAAATGGTCCTACAATGGTAGAATTTTATCTTTCCATATACTGTGTGTTCCAAATGGGATGCTTGAAGTGTCGTTAATTCGTGTTTCTTTGCAGTAGATGGCGCATTATTCTATCCCGCTAGTCCACCTTCATCACAAGAGGGATTTGGCCGATAGCAATGTTATTGAATTGTGCAATTAATAAAACTTAACGTCATGCAGTTTTAGAAAAAAGAAAAAAAACACATCTTTAAAAATTAAAGTGTTTGCTCTGGAATTGAAAGTAACGATGTTATTTTCATTTTTTCGTTATTCTGATAATAAGCGAAGTTGCGGTCATCTATACAACTGCAAATTTGAACAGTCATTGCCTGCAGTTGCGAAATTAACTCTGCAAACTGATAAATTTGAACGCGTTTTTATCATTGGACATAAAGTGAACGCGAATAATTCCATAATCTGAGGGCAAATGAGTTCCCATTCTGAGATTAAAGTTCACGACAGAGCAGACCAGAAATCAGCAGAGAAGTTATTGTTGATTTTGTTGGTCCGCTTTTTTATAGCGCTTGTTTGATAATCAAGTAGTGTTGTGCCAATGTTTACTTTCATGCCACCAGGTATCGCTGCAAAAAAACAATAGCCGTGTGTACTATAAACCATTCGTTGAACCCCTCGCTTTTGTTGGCCACTTGACAAACATTACGAGGTCATTCTGGTTAAGAAAAGGGGACGTCGAAAAGAAGGCGAAAACTATACCATTAGCTTTCAGAGAAAGTTCAGTGGGTGTTCTGTGGAAGTCCTTGCACCTTAGGGAGGCTTGGGGGTTCAACAGCTTGAGGCCCTCACTCGGAACAATGAATATTGAACTCACAAAACGCATCGAGGGACACCCTGTATACGACGGTTTTTTTTTTCTTCGTTAATCTTCGAGGTAATTAAATAATCGATCTTGGTGTTTACGAAAACGCGTATATCATCCAACTCCACTTTCTCTCGGTGTTATTTTTTCAACTCCCTTTTTTCCCCTTCTTGTTTTCTTTTGACCTCGTTCGCGGTTATCGCCCTGAACTGTTTTGACCCAGAATAAAAATGGCTATTAAAAAATTCGTGCCTGCGCTCAATATTTATATTTCTTGTCAGATTAAATCCTTTCCATTTCCATCGCCGATTGCGGATCCCATTGTCCCCAAATGTTAAAAGCCCTACAAAATGGTGCTCGATTTTTTTTTAGCAGCAAATGTTTTCACATTAATAGACAGAAGAACTCTGCTTTGCACCTTGTCTGGTTCCTGTTAAGACACCTTTTACGCATCATTTTTTCCATCATTTCAGTTTCCGTTTCAGCTGAACTGTCCGTTTATCGTGTGTGTAAACAGTGAAAATGACGGGATGAAATGAAGCACTGGCATGACGGAGTGTCCGTCCTTTCAGTTGTCAGGTGTCAGATGAAATGACGGGTAAACAGTCGTTTCATTTCAGGTGTCCTTTTTCGTGCTCAATCTCAGCGTTTTTGACAGTACATGTATATTAACGTTCGACGCTTATGTTAAGTAATTCACGGTCGCCATTAGAAACGGGACCGGCTTACGCCAACGTGTGCCGACGATTCATCAACGAGAAAGAAATTGACGTCACTTTGGCGTGCTCGTCCCCGTTTACTGGTAGCTGAAACTCTCTTATCGTTCTAAGATGCAAATGACCTACGTCATTTTTTATGAAAAAAGATATTTTGCTACCATCTACTGACAGGGGTAAAAAAAACCTATGGTATGCCATTTATAGCTGATGTCCATATCCACCTCAAATGAGCCAAAAATTCATGAAAGAAAACCTGTTTATGCCCAGAGTATTGAAAATAGTGTAGAAAATTTGCTGAAGTCTCATTGCCAATGCCATTGTGATCTTTTGTCAAGTAGTTTTACGAATAAATAGTAAATATATTTCTTTTAAATGCTGACAAAGCCTGGCGCACAGAAGATTATTAATGTTTATAAGTCTGCAATAAATGTTTAAATAAAGAACTTTCCTTACAATACCAAGTATTTGTGGGGTATTTATCTGTAGTATAGAGTTAGACAAATTTCAACAACAAATTATTGTTAGGATTTTTAGGATATTAGCACTTTAATGACAATTAAACAATAATTATGTGATCTGGAAACAATACATATTCTGTACAGACATGTTTATATTATACTGTTACATGTATAGACAAATTTAATTTTCATTTGTTGCTAATTAATTACGTTTTTTGGATTGCCTGGGAAATCTTCATTTTGTGATTTTATTTGCACCTTAGACTGACCATATAAATATTCTACATATACAGTGTATCTACTTTAACCAATACAAGTACATGCTCGTATGTAATAATGTTGTGGACAATTTTTGATATTTTTTCACATAGAATATTACTTTAAAAAATATCGCATCTTTAGGGAAATTTATTCGCTGCATGAAAGACCCACGTTGAATAACAATCAGACTAATTACAGTGTACTGCATGTGTCGCGTGGTGGGACAGGGATGGGGTCATTGAGATGCTACAGTGCAGACTACCTTTAAGGTTATTACTTTGTCATTGGCAAGGCCAATGGAAAACGTCACACAGCTCACACTATGCACCATCTCTAGCCCTCGGGTTGCCGACCCTTGGATATAAGTGCTTGTCCTGAGCAAGGCATCTTCAGGGTTTCATGCCTAACCTTGAACCTAACACCTAGAAATTCAGTAGGGCAAGCATTACTGAGACTTGTAATGAATACTGCTAGTGTCTACAGTATATTGACGCTTCAGTTACTAAGCAGCAAAAACAAACACAGGTTGATTCAAGGTGGTCCTAAAGCTCAAATCATTGAACGCGATAATAATAAGAACATTTATGACAACAATGAGAAAGATGGATTCTAGAACAGCGACATTTAAATACACAATTTGATTGAAATGTTTGAAAAACTCGGGCAAAAATAATTCGTTTCAAGTGCAATTTCCATGAAATGTTTTCAGAAATATTATCACAGGTACATCATGAAGTGAATCGTAGGAGCATTTCTTTTCTTCAAATCTACATCATTAATAATGTACTTTTGTTGACCAATCAGAGCATCCTCCCTCTAATTGGCTTGCGAAGACATGCAGTATTTTGAAAATTACATGCACCTTAATAAGAAAAGGTTATCTAAAATGGTGAAAACTATCAGTTTTTAATACTTGAAATCAGTCATGCTAGAAAAAAATCCCAAATTATTGTATATTAAGACTTTAAAATATGTGCCAAAACAAAACGTAGGCCTACCATTTACATAAACCCTCCCTCATGTAACGCTATGTAACAAAATGAAAAGACCCCACCCCCTTTAGCGTTACATAATTTATCGGCAATTCTTAAAATAATTGAATTGATGCTATTTCAAAGATTTCAGAAATTAGTTACATAATCTGATACGGATTTACTTCATGTTCATTTTCAACATTAGCAATTGTATGCAGTTGTATAACCATAATAACTGAAGGTCTGAATTATGCGCTGACTTTGATCAGTTGAATTTTCGAATTTCTCAGTGCCATCGTAAAACGAATCGTTTTGCCCACGCTCGACGTTTTTCTCTAAAAAATAGTGCGAAATGGCAAGTACTGTCCCTTCCCTGCTCTGCTAAACCATTTGAAAAAGGAGAAAGCCCGCCTTAGAATGAGGCAAAGCGTCTATTGACGCCATCTAGGGATCAATCGGCGCAACAGCGCAGCCTTGGTTTAAACAGACACAGTGCCTTCAAGAAGTTGACCTCGATTTCGCCTTTATCTGGGTTAGAGTTGAATGAACGATCTCGACGTCGTGACTCACACACACCCTCCATTTTTTGAAGGACTTTCCAAGCCTCGCACGCAGGGTCTCGATTTCGCATGCAAGCAGAAAATGCTAATTGCTCGCCTGGGCGAAAAAAACAACCAATATTAGGTTATTTCGTAAGTGGTTTTCGGGAATTTTGTATTAATTTCATAACGCGATAATAAATCTTACGAAACGCGCTGCTTCTTCGGGCTTTTAGATTGGCTAAAAATAGGTTTAAAGGTTAAGTTCTCAATTTGATTTTCCGGCGGGCGCCTGCTCGGAGGCTCCAGTTCATTGCTCTTGCAAGGTGCCCTAGTTGGCGGTTTTTTGGGGGCGGCTCGACCCCGATTCGTTGTAGGTGAACTCCCTGGTTCGCTCGTACGACGCCAGATGGCGCTAGTGTCCAGTACCAAAACCAGAAATGAGAAACAGTCTGGTAATTTGAAAACGGTTTCGTAGGCGTTAGCTTTGAAATGCGAAATTTATGTAATTTTGGTGGTTGACAACGATGATGATGTTGGCTATGTTCGTTTCGGAATGTTGATTGCAATACCATAAAAGGTATAAGGCTGTTCAGTTGGATATGAATTGATGGCGTTGAGACTTGATGGATTCTCATAATGCGCCATCTCGTGCAAAGAAACGCAAGCAGTGATGAGGTATACACCTGAGTTTCTGTAAAGCGGTTAGGTGCCTTTAGGCGTCCGGGGTGAAAATCTGGTTTAAGAACAAAGAACTTTGTTATGCGAATGCCAAAAGTGGCGCTGGGGACTTGAGGTGTCCAGTTTTAGGGCCATTCGGACATTACGTAACGGCGGCGGAGGGGAATTGCGACTGGAGGGGATTCGAGGGGGACTGGAGTGGACAGAAACGAGGGGAAAGAAAAGTGAAAGTTGTTAACCTTGAAACTGGACTTTTGGGAAGGAAAGGTCAATTTTACCCCTCCGTTATTTGGGTCGTTGACCGAACGTATTGCACTTCTCCGGTGGTAAACACTTCGGGATGGACGAGTGGGGGGTAAAAAATTCTTGGAAAATGACATTCGGAGCTGAAAAGAGAGGGAATATGGATTTTTTGTGCGATTGTTGCCCCCGCTGCAGTGGTCAAGACGTGTACAAACTGGCAGTAACATTAATAATTTCGCGCGTATTTCTATATGTTTGTTAGCGCCGCGTTTTCTCCCAAATCAAAAAAAAAAAGGCCACCGGTTCCCACGCAGACCCCTACTTCGATTTAAATTTAGAAATGATGCGCGTGGAGACGTCGAATGGGGTTCGTGTTATTTCGGGTCCTTGTTGTCTGCTAACTGATAACGCGCCACGTTCGAAACAACTTGCACCTGGGTCTAGACAGCTGAAAACAATTAGGAATGTTCGTTTGTACTGCGATGGAATCGAATTATTATTTTCGGATTCATTAGCTTTAAACGCTGACGATAGATAAGATGGGGTCGTCCATGTTTCATCATAAGTGCATGTCATAACGCACCCAACCTCATTGGCATCATGTGTGCACTGCATGTACAGTATTTTGAAATAACAAGTCACAACTCCTTTGCGATTTGCCAGCGCTCTTATCCAACACTCGGGGTTAGTGGAACTGAGATTTTTTAGCCTCCTTAGGGGGATCCTTATTTTAGCTATTGGTACCAAATTCTATCTTCTGCCCGATTTTGTAGTGTCCGATTCCACCGTTCATGCAGTGTATAATAATTGACCAAATAGTCTATTTCGAAGTGATATATGGCATTAACAACGATATTTTTTTCTTCTTTTCTTTGGATTTTGAAGCTTTGAAAGGACACGAAATGAAGGGCATACGCGTTTGACATTGGATATAATACGCAGATAATAAAGTGAAGAGTGTTTGACACTTGAGCTGAAAAATACTTGGAAAGGAATTCGAAAGTCTTGCGTATCAGCAGCAGCCTAGTACCTAATATAGCCCGGGTTTCAATTCAATTTGACCCCGGGCTTCAGTTCGAAAGCTGAAGTTCTTACGAGGGTGACTCCAAATAACGTTGGCAAAAAAAAAACGGCGAAAAAAAGTAGCGAGGTGGGGGTAAATAGTTTATTTTCGAAGGATCCTCGTTGTAAATAAGATTCCACTGTGGTGACATTTTTCCATAGAAGTCGTAAAAGTCGAAATAAAGCCATTGCGTTTTACGACCTGGGCCGTCAACGGCGGAGTTTGGGGAAGCTTATTTAGGGGCTGGAAAAAAGATCAAAGGCAAAAGTGAGCCATTTTGGGGGTTTATTAAAGGCTGAATGGGTAATGGCTATATTGTGGCTGCCTAACCCCTCGCTCGTACACAATGCTCGCTTTTGTTTTGTTGTTTTTTAACCATCTGAAAACGTTTCTTGACTAGTTCACAAATAAACCCCCCAACCCATCGTTCGCAGGCAACATATTGCAACGGAACGAAAGGTTAAAGGCCCCATATGTTTACGATCATAAACAATTTTTTGTGCGGTCAGCGTGCTGGTCGCTTAAATGGCTCGTTATCCTACAACTATCCGTGCGTTGACATCCATTTTGCGTTAACCTATGATCTTCTGTTAAAATAAAAATGAAATTAAAAAGTAGGAAAAGTTGTAGCGGGTTGAGCCAACATCCTTTCGAGTTCTGCTGGTGAACTACATGCACGGTAAATAAAATAGTAATGCAAATGGCGTACATGTAATGTACATGTAGATGGGGCTGGAACATCTTAACTGAGCTGCACGAAACATTCCCCGAGATTACACCTGGATCCAGTACAATAAAATGTCTCCTTAATGAAGAATTAGGTTAAACTGAATCAAATGGCAAGTAATTTTTACCTTCATTTACCGATACCAGAAAAGACCAATTTGGTCCAAAAGGTGCTGCAGGACGTAGACAAAAATCGAAAACTATGGTGGAAAAAACCGTTAGGATAAATCTGCGAGAAGCTATGAGCACCGTATTTTTTTAAAATTTAACATTTTCGAACGCCGTGTGATTGTTGAGGTAAACCTGTACACCGCAAATAGCTCTTAGTAACCACTAGTCAGTATGGGACGGGCATTTTCATGGCATTCAGACGATATTAACGTTTGCTGGTGTGACATGTTTTACTAGCACTTAGCGAATAACGACTGGGTTGGGTCGAATTTGGTGCCATTGAAATGGGCGTGAGGTCATTCACGGGTGGTTGAAATCTTGTGGTCGATCACCGTCGATGGACACGAGTCTTCTTTTGCATCCAGTCAGCGAGACACGTTATTATCACTGACCGATAGATGGCGCTCAGGGGGATCGTTTGGAACATTACATGTAGCAATGGTTTCAATTTAGCTACTATAATGCATTTCTTTTGCAAAATGCATGGACTTTTAACTAGTGTGGAGGCTTTCAAGGATTTTGAATGTACACTGTAAAACTTTTTTTTGTTTTATTTGGGAAGGGCATGCACCTGTGGCGTTGTCAAAGCTTTTTGATCCAAATTACGCAACTTCGAAATCTGTTTACAAAAATGGAATGAAATTGCATACGAAACTTACATGTACTGTATTTAATTACAACTTTTTCGGCTCTCGCTGGACACGTGGAGGCCTTGAATTCTCTCTTCAGTCAATAAGATAAAATGGTAATCGTATACACTGTAGCTACAGTATATGTGCAGTGTTAAATTCTTTAGATTTTCAAAGTCAGTAGAATTGGAGAAAATTGACAAATTCGTAAGATTAATTGATGGATTTATAGAAGCATTTCACCGTTTTCAGTGGAAATGGAGCCGGAATTCAAGATCGGTTTCAAATTCGCGAATAGACCATCATTTCGCCATCACTGTTTTGACTGCATGTACGCTGTATATTGTTAATTTGTTACTATTTATGAACGACCTCAAGTAGATGAGGTCGAACTCAAACTCTTGTCAGTAGCACTAGGTATCAGTGGTACTGATATCATCTTTGATTGGGGCAATCTTTGGGGCAAAAAATAACTTGAACTTTTGAATCCCGTTTGGAATTTGTAAACTCCCCCTCCATGGAAGAGCGTCCATCAACCACCAGGCGAGTCTAACCGTCCCCCTCTGTAATTTTTGCGCAAATTTAATCGTGCTTGCAATGTATACCCAGTCTACCCTTTCTACTTTTCGTCGTCCTCTTTTCTTTTTTTTCACTACTAACCCAAATTGGAGGACTTTTTGACTCGTTTTTTTTACTGGGTGTGAAAGAGTTTTTCGCCCTCTGGTCCTTGAACAATAAATCAACAACATTTATTTTCTTTCATAAATTACGAAGCAAAAAAACGCGCTACCATTAAAACGAGCAAAAAAGCCATTCTCCTGCGTATGAAATCTGGATAAGGGCGTGACCTTGGTAACCAAGTTGACCTTGTCCCAGCCTCGAGGCAATTGAACTCCGCCTGGGCCAATTACTGAAATGGACCGCGCGTTCGTTCGAGGCGCCCTCTATTCGCTCAGATCTAGTTTGGAAAAAAAAGGATTAGTACTTACCAGGGTGCGTTACATCTCCAGTCACGTGGCTAATTAAAGCCCACTTAGGAGAAAATACCAGGATGCTAATTAGTCAGGCTGTAACTTAATGAAATAATGAGAGATATGTGCGCGTTAGAACGTACGCCGTTAGGATTAGCCGGTAAGCGTGACTCTGGGGTGCTTATTAATTTGATGCTAAAGGAAATATCCACAATTAAATTGTTTAAGAGACATTTAAAAAAATCATGATTGGTTGCAATGTATGACTAATAAAAAAGCATTTGGATCGCTTGGGTTTTTTCAGATGGAACGTCGTAATTAATTAGTTATTTGCAATGTCAAACTTAATTATGATTTCGCTTGTTTACAGATGGCAGAATGTCACCAAATGACGTGGGACGAGAGTGGTCCTCCAAGGGTAAGCCTCATTTAATGATTCCAATCTTTTACGTTGTAAGTAGTGTTCGCGTTTATGCACAAAGACTGTGGATGTCCATTGGCTTTGGCTCGTACATCTCGATGCATGTAGTCTAGATAGTATGTTTTATGTGAATTTTTTTTAAAAAAAAATCTCTACATTTATAATGTATTTATAATAGTCTTGTTTTATCTATTGAATTGTAAGACGTAGTCGTATTTTGAATTTCAATAACTTTTTGATTGGTTCCTCTTAAAAGCATCTTTATTGAAACGGAAATTTCTACATCACCTATCACTATAAGCTTATTTGATATCATTGACAGTGTCATCATTTTGAATTGCGCATCGTAATTGGCTTCATTTACCTTAAGGGATTAATAACATCTAAATTCCATAACATGCCGTATGAAAATACAGAATGTGATATTTATCTACAGATATTTCTTTGGAATATTAGGCCATATATTTATGAATTTAACTCACTTTGGCTCAGCTCAACGTGTAATAGCGTGTTGATCAAGTTACGTTTATTATGCATGCTTACAAAATGTGAAATATCATATACATGTGCGAACCATTGGTGACATTGAATTCATGTCCACATTACTAAAAACGTCGAGCTCGCATCTGGAGTATTATAGCCTATGTGCACTGTCAAATAATATGCAATCCAATGGCAATGCAACTGTAATTGTTCTTAATGAATCATTATTTTGGCGACAAGTGTCTTCCATTCAACATCCGATTATTTGTTGCAAATTATGATATGAAATAAATGTCTGTCTTCAAAGTCCAAGTCTGTTGCTCAATGTTTGGTGAAGGACATCTTGTTTCCTTTAGTAATTAATAATTGACGCTAAATTGAGTGGAATACTCCCCTCTCCCTACCTCGTACAAAAATAGATATACGGTACAGCAAAAGTATTTAAATCGGCCAATTGTTATGATAAGCCTCGATGTAGAGTTTACAACTATTTGACATAAGGCAAAGAAATTATTTACAGTAACATATAATGTCAAACCTTGCACTCGACAATTTAAGAAACCACTTATCTTCGTTTTCCATGCACCATGAAAAGTTTTAAAAACATTGATGATCGACTTTGCCAATTTTTTTATTGAAGATCAATTTCGGAAAATAATGTTGGCCAATAATAAAAAACGGCTGACTACTGATTTCAAGATACTTATTTCCCAAAATAGCTCAATGTTTCCTGCAAGAAACTTCTGTATCCAAAACAAAACGACGGTAATGTTGGATTTTGACTTACATTGAATCAAATTAAAACGAACATAAAACGTCATATGTATTTATGCATTAAATACATATGACGTTTTATATCTGAAAAAGGAATCAGATATACATGCACCTTGGTAACATTCAATTCAACTCAGTACCCTACAGTCAGCAACTAAATGCCATATGGTAGGGGGGTCAAGCCCATTTTCAGGAGAA
>JAQIXS010004517.1:0-14911 GCA_034700785.1 Rossiulus vilnensis
TTCCGGTACATGATTTAAAAAATTTGGTCTCAGGTGAGAATTCAGGTAAAATACCGTCGTCATTAATAAAAGCTTTCATTCACTATCTTAAAATGTCATATTTTTATGTGTTGTCTGATTTACAATGGACTTTTAAAGGTTGGTAAGTGAAGTTTAAAATTCAATTAGTACAAAAATATGGACGGCTTTCTTCTCTAAAATGTTAAAAGTACGTACATGTATATCTTAATCGAAACATAATAACGTCGCCACTCAAATACCTGCACAGATTCATCAGATTATTAATTAATTGCGAAATAAAAAAAATCAGATTTGCAGATTAGCGATGACAATTACATTTTCTTTTATCTCCGATTGTTTTGTAACTGCGCTTCTTAGTCCTTGGCACCGTTTAAGTACTTTTCCGATTAAAAAAACATTGATAAAATTAAAATTATGTTACCGATTTATCAAGGTGAATATGTGTTTGCTTAAAGTGTTATTTTAATAATGAAAGGCACTCTGGCAGTCCATGATTTCATACTAGATAAACGCAATTTTCTTGATTAAATGCCTTATTTTACTATTATTTGTAATCCAGTCTTTTCAAAAAAAATGTTGTAATAATGGTAAATATTTATAAAATGTTAAGGTTAAAAAAACCAGATGCATACATTAAGTCACTTATGTTTTTCAAACTTTGGAAAATTCTTGTTTAATTGTTTTTTTAAGTTTTTTGCATTAGTTTCCTAACGTATTAGAAAATTTACCGAAAATAATCGTTTATTTGTTTTCAATGCAGGCTAGCTGTTACTTTTTGCACCTGGATCCCAGATCAAGGTTGAACAAGTGATAATCTTGAAGTCTTCGGTCATGCGGATGTACGTACTGATAACAGTGGAGTTATGAGCCCAGAATAGATATTTTTCGACTTTGGTCAAGATGAAGGTTTGTCCCAATCGATCTGATTATATTTTACGATTTGTTTTCTTCCTTATAAAAGCCTCTGCCGATTGAGGGGGTTAAATCACTGCCTGTGAGATCCATCCGCCTTCACCATGAACTTCGAGGCTCGTCTGATTTTGGTCCTTTTGGCCAGCTTTGGCTGCATCTTGTCCGTCAACGGTCATGGCTACCTGATCGATCCACCCAACAGGTCAAGCATGTGGAGGGTCGGATACGACACCCCCCGAAACGTCAACGATGACCACTTGTGGTGCGGAGGTCTATCGGTAAGTCACGGTTTCAGTCATGATTCGTGGTTGAGAATATATTGCTGGCACATTTTTCAAATTTCTTAATTTTTCTTTTTACAAATAAACGGGGCGTTTTTAAATCATAAATCAAAGCTGAAAGTCTAGTGTACGACCAATTCTACGTTGGTAAAAATAAATTAAGCAATTATAATACGTATTTGGAGCAAAAAAGTGCCAGTAATATTTTTGGCATGGGCTGTTCATGTTTTTAGCTCATCATTAAACAATTATTTGTTACAACCGCAACTACGTATTAGTGAAAAATACTCAGTGATGTAGTTTTCCTAGTGTTATGTTATTTTTTATGTATAATGCTAACAAACAATTTTATTTGGTTTCTATGGTTGCGACTCTATTGTAGTAAAAAAATACATTTACACTTAGTGTATTATTTTATCATTTCTTTATGTCGATTTTATGACATCATTGGTTTTTTGATGACTGCTATTGTGTCGTAGAAAAAAAAAATTTAGCGTAGTTTTTCTTGTGTTTCAAGATTGCGGTGTTTGTGCTGTTTGTTTAATTTTTATTTTAGTATTACTCATATTTTATTGTTTATTTTAAATGCCAAAAAAAATTGCAACTCAAAACTGATTTTTCGATTATTTTGACGTCCGCATGTCTGGTTATTATTCGTGGATATTTTTTGGTATTATTTGTTATAGTTTTATTTCATTATTTGTTTTAGATACAAAAAATTAAAATTTAAAAATGTATTTTTTTCTATGGAAAGTACATTTGCATGGAATGCAAATGTACTTTCCTCAGTATTTTACGTTTACTATAAGTTATCATTTGCTGAAAATAAGAAAATATAAGCAAATCCTTTTCATGCTTTTATTACAATATTGTTGTTGATAATGTAACAATTCAAGACAGTTTAAAAAATGTTTGCCCCTAGAAGGTAGCCAACCTTGCGTGCACAAACGCTCATGGAGGCAGCCGACAGTCAGGGGTCAGGAGATGGGCGTTCATTTAAACGCCTCTAAATGACACTAATTTTAATATTAATTTTTTTTAAATTATAAGCGTGAAAACCTTGTTTAAGAAATAATATTTTGATACACTGACGTTTCACTTCCTTATCGTGATTGGAGATCAGTTTTAACAACGATTTTTAAAGATTTTTGTAATCGAAAAATTGAGTTGAGTTAAAAAATCTGAATAAAATCATAATGGATGACGTTTTAGTCACCGTGATTTTTTGTTTTGTTTCTGCGCAGGACCAGTACATCACGAACAACGGAGCTTGCGGAGTGTGCGGCGATCCTTACGAACAGACAATCCCCCGCGAAAACGAGGTGGGCGGAACTTACTACACCGGAACCATCGTGAAAAGCTACGCTTCCGGTCAACAGATCGACCTGTCCGTACAACTGACCATCCAGCATTACGGCTACTTCGAATACAGGCTGTGCGCATATCCCGCTGACGTCACCGTGGAGGCTGACCAGGTGAGATGAAATCTCGAAAGGCCCCTCTTTGTCAAAGTGCTCACTAAGGGCCGGTTGCACAATTGTAGGTTAAATATAAGGTCAGCTAACCTGGGGTTTTTTATAACCACGAGTTAACCTTATGGTTTGTAGGTTTTTGATGCACCATTTTACTACAGGGACAATTTTTAATCCGAGGTTAAAGTAAACATGGAGATAACACGTTGGAACTAGTTCTGGGAAAATTGCATTATATTGACAAACCTTAGGTTAGCACTGCCTATTAGCTGGGTTAACGTTAACCCGCGGTTAATTGCAAACCTGTGGCGCAACGCTTTTCCTTAGTTAACTAAAGGTTTACTTTGGGTTTTGCTTAACTTTAGTTGGTGCCACAGGCCCTAAGTTACTTTTAATCAGTGCTATACTTGATACAGTATATGAACATATGATTTATCTTTAGTCATTTACAAGTACACTGTACACGCACTGCCATTTCTTTGTCTTTTTGAAGACCGTTATGGTCTTCGAAAAAAACTACATTTTCAAATGTGTATTTTAGTCTGCATTTAAATATGTATCTTGGAAACAGAATTTTTGCAAAAAAATTAGCCAAAAACTACTTCATCTTTAAAGGTTATAGGCTATATTTCGTACTTAAAATTTGTTTTTTTAGTAATTAGTGATTTCAAGAACTAATATACATAAATCCGAGCATAGATAAATTATGCAACCAGTTTTTATTACTATTTACTCTTATCCCACTTGTAATCAACAGCCCTTAGATATAACCTAACGATTTATATGCATACAGACACATGTATTTGTGATATTTATAGGCTATAAATACAACGTATGTACACAGGTGTTTTTGTATATAAATAATGACAGTTGGGTGCTGAATTGAGTTGAATTGAAATAAACGAAGTAATCATTCCTAGGATATTCCAGATAAAATTTAAAAATATCATTTCCCCTTATCCCTCAGGCTTGTTTAGACGAACATTTGCTGGAACTGGCCGACGGATCCGGCACCAAGTGGTATATTCCCAATCCCACTCCGGAAGATGCTCTCATTACCGTCACTTACAATTTGCCCGTCGGATTCACCTGCGAACACTGCTTGCTCCAGTGGCACTGGTGGACTGGTAAGAATTTCACTTATAATCGATATTGTTCTAAGATTGCATTGGTTCAGACTCCTTCAAAACAACATGTCAGCTTTAATAAAAAAAGAAGAAGATTGCTGTATTCAGCTTGGTTTAGCCGTAACTAGTTTCTGAATATGATTTTTCAAATTGTCCAGTTTTTGATTTTTGAACGGATCTTGTCAATATCTATCTTAAGGTTAAACTATGGAAATTTGCGTAAACTGTGAAATGTTGAAAGTTTTTTTTACGAAACTATCCACGTATCGTGTGAGTATGATAAACAGAACTAAATTTTATGTAGTATTAAACGTAGCGTTTTAAAACCGCTATCCAAATGCATGTGTATTGCCTTACGTGGTTCCATCTGAGAGTGTGAAAACCCTTTGATATTAAAATCCCATGGAATTAGAGCGAATCTTTCCACAGACTCAGAATTCAAATACAGGGCACCATTTTTGCGATGCTTGAGATCTTTGATTCAGATTTCTTCAGGCATCGGATTCGGATATTTTGTTATACTCCAGAGTTTCCTTTAGTTTCAAATTTATTATCAGCAAAGTTGGAAGAACTTAAGCCCTTATGACTGATATCCAGTTTCATAAATTTAAGATTGAAATACGTACGTGGTTACATTCATTGGGTTCTTCAGTGTGTTTTACAAAAATGTTTGCAAAAGCTTACTGTCGCTATGTCAGCACGATTTCATCTTTAACGTTATAAAATTTTAATTCTTCCAATTATTATTATTATTTCTAGAGAGCAACAAAGGAGTGTGCCCTGATGGAACCATCGGTCAAGGCTGCGGACCTTATCAAGAGGTTTTCAGAGGCTGCGCCGATATCACCATCACGTAAATAAAACAACAGCGAGGAAAGATGGCGGTGAAAGTTTTTAATTTCAAACGTGAATAACAGCCTCGTTCGTAATGACTTTATTGTAATATAAAAATCCTCCAGTTTTACTAAATCACGATTCATTGCATATGTTTTTTTTCTTTGTGTGTGCTAGTTTGAGAAATACGAAAAATACGTTTTTTTTACTCGAAAGTTTCTACTCGATTCTAGTTTCCTGAAATTGAAATTGAGCTTCGACTACGCTACAGAAAATAATTAGGCACTCCGAGGTTTGCGAGACAATGAAAGTTGGCGTCGAGATTGTTAGGATCACTCCAGTCCAAATCCTTCGGCGTAATTGATGGCTACCAGAAGTTTATCTCTGAGAATCTCCTTGGTTTCGTATTTGGGTAAAACCAGTTGATTGAAACAGGTGTGCGAAACCGGAAGCCTAAAAGTAGAAAAATGTTTTCGAGGATGTAGACGAGAAATTCAGGAAATGTCATTCTTGTTTAAGATTTCTGAAAACAAAATGGCCCCTAAGAAACAAACAGCAGCATTTCATTTATTTGATTCATTTTGTCCATTTATTCGATTATTATTTTTTTTTGAGTTTTCTATTATAAGTTATATGTACATACATGTATTTATAGATAGGGAAACTATAGGGGTTTTTAACCCAAGGTTAAAGTAAACATGGGAATAGCCTGTTACAGCTAGGAATTCTGGGAAAATTGCATTATATTACAAACCTTAGGTTAACCCTGCCTATTAGCTAGGTTAACGTTAATTAACTACTAACCTGCTGTGGTATATTGCTTTTCCTTGGTTAACTAGAGGCTAACCTTGGATTTGGTTTAACGTTTGTTAGTGCAACCGCCCTAAAAGATCTTCGTTTTTAAATAATTGGATATCTACTTTGCTGAACAAAATGCATTTTGTGTTTTTAAATAGGTTTCAGATGGACCAGTTTCTTCTGAGCAGCAAATGCGATTTTGAAATTCGCGGTATATTTTTCCCATGAAAAGCTTTTTTATAAAGCGCCGTTGTTTTCACCGAATTTTCGAATCCGTCAACGAAAGAGGTAACCATGGTTACCGCAGGGGGCGCTGGTGTCGCCCTATTCTCTTCCCGCGTGTTCTAGAACGCTTGTTGCGTTCGATGTGCGTCGGAAAATTGTATCTTACGGTTTTATATCTTCGTGAATCGTGATTTTCCCCCAAGTATTTAAGTGAAATTTATGTTAAAAAAAAGGCTTACATGTCCGTTCGTCCCAAGGCCAGCGTAATCTTGAAGGTCATTTCCGCCACTCCGCCCACCGGAATGCGATCGGTGCCCGTCGCGAACAGCAGCAGCTTTTTCTGGTCTTCCAGCGAGAAGTTTCCGATGACGTCCCAGAAATATCTGGAAATCAAAACCAGGAAGAAAAATGTCGGTAAGTCAACGGAAATTTCGATATCTCGTCGCCCACGAATTTGCCGTACTTGATGATAGCGTCGTTCGGCGTGCATCCCTCGTACACGGTGACCTTTTTCAGTTCGTCCAAATCCAAGTTGGGCGTTCCGCAAACCAGGATTTCAACCTCCTCAGGCCTCAGCATCTGAAAATAACGATTAGTTTAGCTGTTTATCTTCCGCTCTTTAAACCCAATTCAAGATGCTGATCTTGGTATCTCCTGAATTTAAGACACGATTTAGGCTAAATCATGCCTCCTGCATCTCAGTAAAGTTGGCCGTGCTTTGCTTTGCTTATATGCTAGTGCTCAGAAATCGCATTGCTAATGTTTTTCACATTGCATCGAAATCAGTTCAACCTGGAAAAGTCAGAGAAATTTCAAATTCCATCAGTTAAAGATAATCGCATTTGCTGCCTACTGCGCGTTATGCTTTAAGGGCTGGTTGCGCCATTTTAGGTTAAATGAAAGGTTGGGATAATTATAAACGCGAGTTAAACTGAGGGTTAGTAGGTTTTCGTTGCACCATTTTACAATAGGGAATCTTAAACCGAAGGCAAAGTAAACCAGCCAGGAATTCTGGTAAAATTGCATTTTCATTACAAACCTCGGGTTAACCCTGCCTATCAGCTGGGTTGACGTTAACCCAAGGTTAACTGCTAATGGTGCAATGCTTTTCCATGGTTAACTAAAGGTTTATCTTGGGTTTGGCTGAACCTTTGTTGGTGCAACCGGCCCTAAGGCAATTTCCCTAGTAATATGGGAAGACAGGCGTCTGTAAAGCCATATGTCAAAGGCCCAAAACATGTCAGAAATCTTAAACATTCACAGATGCGAAGAAGTGTAACAGTTACGTGTACTGTTGTAAAATCCCAGAAATAATTTGATACTGCAATAGAAGATGAAAAGGATGCCCAATTCCGTGATGTTTCTCATCTTTTGTAATTAAGGAGTTAAAACTTGCTTACGATGAGAGCGTTGGAGGCACAAACTGAGTGAAATCCGAGGTAGAAGGCTTTGAAGGGTTCGTAGATTCCACGGTTTAATATCCAGTTGATGTAATGTTTGACGAAGTCTGGGTGACAGAAAAAAAAAGGTTCCCGATATGTAAACGGTATCAAAGGCAACGTTTGAGAGTAATTGAAATTAAGACGATCAACAGGTGTCACCTTCCCTGTTTTTCTTCGTCACGGTTAAAGAATCTCCTCCGGATTTCAAGTCGTGGTTTTTGACCTGACCGTATTCTTCGATGGAAACCTAAATCAATGCATTTTTTTATTATTACTGGTAAACTGATTCGTGGATCGTGAACTATTAAATTAGCATTTAGCTTAATTGAAGAGTTGAAATTGAAAAGTACCAAAAAAAATCACAAATAGTTATTACTGTACTTGTAAAAATATCTATGAAGAATATTCGATAACAGATACCATGTTTAATTACTCCATGTTCAATGCATAACATTAAATAAACGTTAATACATGTACAAGGAATTTTTTTTAAATTTTTTATTCTTAATTACTTCATAAACGTGTAATGTACATATATGTACGCTGTTAAAAATTTTGTTACTTGTTTTTAATAACCATTTCCGCTATCGTTTTTAATAAGTCCCTCTTTAGAACTTAAAATAAGATTCTAATTTACCTTCATTGTCTTATTTTTAAGTGACTGTGATAAATTGGAATCTCGTTTTATGCAACTTAAGAAAAGTTGGAATTTGATGGCATGGAATGTGATAGCGAAAATGATTACTTAAAACAAGTGACACACTTTTTTTTACAGTGTTCGTTTTGCACTTAGACCCTTTTGAATTTCAACTCTTTTAATTTATTCTTAGGGCTTTGGTTAGATCACTGGACAGGAAATGAATTCGAGACCATATTTTGCAAAAGAAACAAAAATTACAGAAATTCAGTTTAACATAGATGATGGTGATCATTAAGTTGAACATTTATAAAAAAAAATACTAATAATAACATGACGTATCTTTGCTGACAGTAGGGTAGGCCTACTGAGCTCAATTGAATTGAATTTCACACCGTCGAATTATAGCATACTGACAATTGATTAAATCCGATTTAAAAATATGTTTTATAAATTAACAAGTTTGCTGGTGAATGTGCGTAAACATCACGAGCTTAAAAATCCTCAAAAAAATCTTGAAAATTCCTGGATTGTTCCTAATCTCGTAGACGTTTAAAAGGTGGACTTTACCTGATAAGTGATTCCGAAATCCTCTTCCACATCGCCGTCGTAACTCAAAAGGTTTTTCAAACTTTGGGCCACGTCCTATCAAACAGATTATTTCATAAAAAGCAAAGGACACCCAGCAAGTTAAACACTCGGTTCGAGTCCCGGTCGGGCCCAACTTTCGTTGTTGTTGTTGTTTAAATTATAATTTGTAAAAGCATTTATAAAATAGTAAGGAGGGGTGTACTGACGGGCATGATCTCCTCCAGATCGTCCAGGGTGCAATTCTTGCACGTTCCCACGGGGACGTTTTGGGTCTGCGGCACGACTGGAGGACTCAGGAGTTTCTTGTAGCAAACGAAGGGAAAACGGACGTCCAAAATAATGCTGTTGTAGACGGCCAGGCCCATCAGCTAAAAAAAAAACGCACGCACACCCCCAAGGGGTTAAGGGTCAAACGCTTAAAAAAAAAATAGGCCTATAACGATCTGCCGTTAAATTTAAGGATACGACCCCGATCAAGTTGTATTCTCTTAGATTTCCAGTTTGGGTCAGGCTGAACCAATAGCAGTGCTTGTCGGCGTGGTAGACGAACATGCCTGTCACAAATAATATATATAAAAAAAATTAGAATAAGAAAAAAAAAGAGCAAAAAACTGAGATAATTAAACCTTGAATTTAATTTCACAACGTCATTATGAACATTATTTTTTGGATTAATTTCGTAGACCGAAAAAAAAAAGGATTTGAAGTACTTGAAAATAGTTAAAAGTCGTGGAGAAAAAAGCATCGGAAAGTAAGCCGAATAGGCTACAATTGAAGAGTTGAAATTCGAAAGGGTGGAAGTGCCAACGGTATGTTATGCTCGCGAGGTAATCGACAAAATGTTTGAAAAATGTTTATGTTAACGCCGATTTTAATATTTTGCATTTGAGTATAGTTTTAAGTTGTGATTTTGCTCTGTTTGAATATCCCTAGGTTTTGGTTACTAGATCATAGATTTTTTATTTTTGGCACTTGTACCCTTTTTTGATTTTCAACTCTTCAATTCCGAAAATGGATCGAATGTAATTCAAAATGATTTGGCTCCATTTGGACAAATGTGATAACAAAATTGATTATTAGATTTAAAATGTTGTTGTCGTTGTTTTAATATTATTACTACTCACCGTAATCCGGATGAAATATTTGCCTGATGAGCAAGAGGAACCACTCTTTGGTCAGTCCGCCCATGTCCAGTCCGGGTTCTCCCACGAACGTCACTCGCAGTTTTTTCTTCAGGTCCCTTTGCTTCCTGGCGATCTAAAGGCGGAAACCACGAACCAGAATGGTCAAGTTTGGTAGTTATATTTTATGGACCATAGTCCGTTCAAAGCTAGAATCTACCGATCCGAAACCCAATCGGAGCTATTGAGCTTATGGATTATGCCTTCCAGCATACGGAGAAAGTCTCACCGAAACCCCAAAAAGGATGGAAAATGAGCCTTGGGACAGGCTCTCGCATTCTATCGGTCCATTTGAATTCCCAGTATATTCTAGTTTTGAACAGACTATTGGGACAGGTTGTTATATTTCATCGACTAGAGTTAATCAATCGCACCTCGTTGAGGGAATCGGAAACCAGGTTAGATCTTCGCACGGAAATGTTGAAGAAAAATATGTCCAAATTGGGCGGCTCGTTTTGGATGATGGTGGCAACTAAACTTTTCTGAAAAAAAATAAAAATAAAATTAAAACCGGAAACGCTAAAAGTTAGACGTTTATATATATGGTTTTTAATAGGGTTATAATTCGGTTGAATATGGGTTTTAAATGGTAAAATAACTAAGATATTCCTCTCAAAGGACGTCATTTCTGACCGTAAATTCTTACAGAATGAAGATGCAAAAACCGAAAGCTTAAAATGACGTCATAAATGAAGTCATAAGTGACGTCATACTTCGATCGTGCTGCCCCTGGATTTTTCTTAGAACGGCAAACGTACATTGTGACCGTGTCAGCGGTGTTTGCCCTCTTTCGGGAAGAGCTCGCTCCAAGCCCGTTGAATTTTTGTTATTATTAAAATTATTTTGTATTAATTTTTTATATCTTCATCCGGCCTCTTCTCTCTTCTCTTACTTACTACTTACCCTGGCGTTGATGATCATCTGGTGTTCGGAATCTTTTTGCAAAATTCCTCTTTTCGCTATGATACTCAACACGAAAGGATATTGACAAAATGAAAACCTGAAAAGTTGAAATAAAAACTCATCTTATTAGGTGGAAACAAATAAAAAATATTAGAGCAAATGTTTCCCCCCCCCCTACCTCCCCCCGTTAGCGTTCACATTTATCCCATATGCAAAAAAAAAACTATACACGGAGAATGTATTTTTTAAACATATTCTCCATATATTGAAAATATACCAAAATTGGCCGAATTTCATATATCAATAATATATTATAGGTATATGCAACACGTATCAGAATTTGTAAAAAAACATTTGGCAAGGACTTGAGAGTCGAGTAGTTTAACCACTAAGCTAGCAGAATTCAGTATGACCTCTTATGTAAATATAGAATATAAACAATTCTGTAGCAAGCGGTTTTTCTTATAAATTAATTATAAAAAGTATGAAATATTAAAATATTGGACGATGCATTTCATACCTTGTTTTCAGTATATTCACAATAACGAATATGTTCAGTTTTTTTTAAAAATAAAATATATTCTTAAAAATATTACCGATATGTTTATATATTTTACAAACATGTATTTGTAACATATTCTCCATAAAATATTTTTTCCATACGGGTTTGTTTTCAATATATTCGCAATTAGGTATATTCCAATTCAGCGTTTTAATAAAATATATTCTGAAAATAAATTACAAATATATTGACATGTTTTATCCAATATATTTGTAATATTCTCCATGCATATTTTTTTTTCATATGGGTAGGGTGAATAATTATTATCGTGTGGTTTTGAATTGAAAAAGAGTCGACCGTGGATCTTTTTCAAAAGCCCAGCAGCGCCATCTACGTTTTTGTAAATGGGGTCTTAAAAAGGATTTTTGATAAGGGTCCTAAGGTCCGAGCCCTTGGTTCGCTCGCTCGCCTGTCCGGTCGATCCGGATTTTGCCAGTTGTAATATTCGGCCATGAGATCCAAGTGATCCAAAGCGCTGTTGTAGAATTCGGTGTAAGGAATCTTGTTAGGTCTGCTCGAATTGTTGATGGCGTCTGAAAAAACAAAAACAACAACAACAACGACGAAACTATTTTTTTTTTAAATTTTATTTCAATCGAGAAGACGTTAGTCAAAGACCGCGCTCCAGAAAACTTACTGAACATGGAGAGCAGCTTCATGGCCAAAGGGACCCACCATTTGCGAGGGGGATGGGCCATGAATTTGTCCCCGTATCTCGAAAATTGACTCACTGTCAAAAATTGCAACAGGTGTTTCACGATGGAACGCATTCCATCGGCGCCCACGCTGTCGAAAAAAAATATACAAAAAATATGTATATATATATGTATATCATTATAATTTTGTATTGTCATAAAAAGCAACGAAGTTGGTATAGAATTTGGGTTCAGAATACAATGTTAATGAAACGTGCCCATTTTAAGATTTTAATTAGATACTGTACGTCTTTTAGTCATTTAAAAAAAAATAATGTCAAAGTGTATTTATTTTTTTAAAAAAGAGATTTTAAAAAAGATGGACAGTTGGAACTTAATTCCCATGAAATAAAAAAACTAAAATGAAAATAAAAGTACCTTTTGAACCATCCCATGAGAAGCTGCTGGTCGCTCATTGGCAGATTGCAGACGAAGCGCAAGAGGTGGGCCAAAACGGGATAAGAGGCTTGCCACGAGAACAAAGGGCTCTGGAATTGAAAAGAGACGGGACAGTTGGACAATGGACAATGGAGTGGACACTCGTCGTTATACCTCAGTAGTTAAGAGAATTCGTTATGTACTTGTAATAGGACGAAGGCCGCTCTGACGTCATCCTTCAGGTACAGTCTAAACGAATATATATATTCAGAAAATAAAGTAAACGTGTCCCATAGTCGAAAGGAACTTGACCATCGGTCAACGGAAGGGGAAGGGTGGTATACCTTTTGTCTCTTTGCAACAGGGCGTTGACCATCGCCTTCAACATGCTCTTTTGGACTTGACTAGGCTGCGTTAAGAAATAGTTTTCGCATAATTTAAATAAAACTAAATAAAAATTAAAAGAACACGAAGACTGACCAACCATTTCCTGTAGTTTGGAATAGACGGTGTCCAGCAGATCGGTCTTTATGTTCGGATCTTCCATGTTGCCGCCCTCTTCGTGGAGCTTTTCCTAAGGGGATCGAACAAATATAAAATGTTATTATGTTGTTGTTTTTTTATTATTGTTTATCAAAAGAAAGTTGTCCTAAATGATGTTTGAAATGTGATTAACAAGCTGCATAAAACCCTGGAAATTTTTATCGATTTATTATGAATGATTTGAAGAAGAAAAAAAATAGAAATTAATACATAAATGAACACCTTGAAAGAGGCGTTGATCTCTTGAAACGAACTGAAGGCCATCACGTAGAATTCCTTGACCATCTCGAAATTGCTCGTTTCTTGCGCTAATCGCACTTCGTTTCTTGTAAAAAACAAAATTAAAACATATACGCAATAATAATAATAATAATAATAATAAATGCAATAGAAAAAAAATGGCGACTGACAAGAATTGCTCTTTGGTTTTCTCTCGAATGGGATAATCCAAAGGCAGTGGCGAGTCGAAGTCGGATGACCACTCGTCGGAGGCGTCCGCCAAACAATCGTCGAACTTGGACTCGGACGGACATCTCAGAGTGACCAGTTTGCCGTTGCTCTCCTTAAATTAATGAATTTTAAAAAATAATAATAATGGAAGGGAGAAACGTCCATTGGACGTTTGAGGCATTTTGTACATTATGAAAAGCACACGTTTAGGGCCTCCTACGTGAGGAAAAGGCCCTCACCCTGACAATGGGCGGCAAAGACAATCCGATGTCGGCCGTGGGGCGGATCAACACGCCGGTCACGTGAGTCACGTTGGCCGGAAGTCCGAGGCGTCCGGCCAGGAAGTCGCCGAAGGCGCGAAAAGGTCCTCCTCCGGAACGATGGTCGGTCTTTTTAATTGCGCAATCGCGAACGTAAGAAGGACAAATGAAGAAAGTTAGAATATAAGAGTCGGCTGAATTTATTGGGTCATCTTGCACGACTCACGTGCACTATTTCCGGAAACAGGGCCTCCTGGTGGTGGTGGTGGTGGTGGTGCGTGTGGTTGCGGTTGGCCGAATCGCGATGTCTTCCTTGCATGGATTGCATCCGGTGGCTGCTGTGGTGCACGCGGTGGTCAACGTGGTAGAAGGTGCCGCAGTAGGGACAAGATGACCGCTGATGCTGTTGGTGAGGACGATGATGACCACCGGAAGGAGGACACGTGACGCGACAGTTGGGGCACACGACGCCGCTGCGAGGCAGCATCGCTTCCAAGTAATCGTCCATCGTGACCTCATCCATGGGGGGCCCGTCGGTCAACGGGGTCAAGTAAACGTTCTTCCTGCAAACGAGAATTGGAACAACAACAAAACAAAAAAAAATGAACGATTTAAAATATATACATGTAGCTGAAGGAGTTATATTATTGATTTCCGCGTAAGGGTGCTATAGACGTAACCATGGCAACCACCCAACGTTGCTTTCCATTTTTACGAATGACAGAAACCATGGTAACCGTGAGACGACAGAATAGCAACCATGGAACCATGGAACGAGAGAATGTAACCATGGTAACCGGGGAACGTTATGCTGGACCTCCATTTGAGAGGTGAGGGCGATAGTAATCGCCTTTAGGCTTTAAGCTGCGTGTCCACTTGAGAGCTGAGAGGGGAAACTATGATCTCGTGCATGTAAACTTTCGGGAGAGGCTACTTTCGCTCTCACCTCTCAAATAGACACTCGGCATTAGACCTCTTTAACTCCTAGAACGCGTGGGTTAATGCGATGCAGAGTAAACAGAAACTGCGCGGTGTTTTGACGTCCTTGACTAGAATATATAAAAAAACAAAACCAAAAATGGTCAATGTATCGATCCGAGGCGAGCAGCATTTCCATGTAGGCCTACATGTGCACCGTCGATGACCATTGAGCACGCGCGCACTTTCGCCAAATGGTCAGCATCCACGATGACCACTTAACAGGGACTGCGATGCGAGCGATTCAACTTAGTTTCGCCACGTATTCGATGCGATAAACGTACATTATATATATATATACACGCAATTAGGCCTAATTATGTCTTAAAAGCGGTTTTTATTATTATTTATTTATTTATATTATATATATATTAATGAATATGAGAATAAAAAATGGAAAATTGTACATTTTTCTCATCTTCCATTTTGATTGATTTGACTGACCACTTTAACTGGTTTAACTAATCAGTGTTTCACATTTGTCCGAAATAATATTCAACTGCCCATAAGATCCTCGCTGAAAGTGTACTGGGTGCGGAGTTCAATTCAATTCAATTCAACTCAGTACCCTACAGTCAGCAACTAAATGCCATATGGTAGGGGGGGTCAAGCCCATTTTCA
>JAQIXS010004518.1:0-14907 GCA_034700785.1 Rossiulus vilnensis
GACAGAGATGCTGCACTCCTTAAATTGGGACTCATTGAGAGCGAGACGAGAAAATTTATCTATGGGCTTATTTAAACATTTTAATCAATATTCTAATTCGCATCTTGTGTCTAATTTTTTCAAGCCTAACAAAATTGTAGAAGTAGGCATAATCATTCTAAACCCATGACTGAGCTCTGTGCTAATACAGATGCTTATTATTGGTCTTTCTTTTTGCATGCGATTAGACGATGAAATAACCTTCCTGACTATAGTTTAAATTTAATTCAAGTACAATGTAACAATGATGTCTAAGTCGATCGCAACTGACGTAGGAGCTTCCTCCTGAAAATGGGCTTGACCCCCCTACCACATGGCATTAAGTTGCTGACTGTAGGGTACTGAGTTGAATTAAATTGAATTGAATGAAATAGTAAAGACAAAAGACGAAAGACAAAAAACGAGAGAGAAAAGAGGCAAGAGGCAAGATGCAAGAGGAAAGACGATAGACGAAAGAGACAAGAGTCAAGAGGCAAGAGGCAAGAAGCAATAAGCTAGAGGCAAAAGGCAAGAGGCATGAGGCAAAAGGCATGAGGCAAGAGGCAAGAGGCAAAAGGTAAGAGGCAAGAGGCAAGATGGAAAAGGCAGCAGGCAAGAAGCAAGAGGCAAGAGGCATGAGGCAAGTGGCAAAAGGCAAGCAGCAAAAAGCAAAAGGCAAAAGGCAAGCAGCAAAAAGCAAAAGGCAAAAGGCAAGAAGAAAGACAAAAAATTTAAGACGAAGAATATACACAAAAGACTAAAGCCAAAAGCTGCAATAAAATACGAAAGCGAGTCGAAAGATTAAAGAAAGTCTAAAGATGAAATATAAAATACGCAAAAAGCAAGAGGCAAGATGAAAAAGCAAGACGAAATACGAAAGAGGAAAGAGGCAAGAGATAAGAGGCAAGATAAAAGATGCATAATTAAAGGCATAAGACGAAAGACGAAAGACGAAAAACAAAAAAAGAAAGAAGAAATACAAAAAAGTCGAAAAATGAAAGAAAGTCGAACAACGAAAGATAACGTATAAAAGACGAAAGAGGCAAGACAAAAGAAGCAAAAAGCAAGACGAACGACAAAAGAGGAAAGAAGCAAAAGTCAAGAGGCAAGAGGTAAGAGGCAAGATAAAAGACGCATAATTAAAGGCATAAGACGAAAGACGAATAACAAAATAAGAAAGAAGAAATGCAAAATAAAATCAAAAGACAAAAGACTAAAGTAAGTCGAAAGACAAAATACAAAAGAAAGTCTTCAGACGAAAGACAAAAGAAAGTCCAAAGACAAAAGATAAAAGACGTAAGATGGAAGTGCTCGGAGGCATGCTGAATGGCATGCCACATGTATATTGTGTTAGAAGAGCAACTGGAAATAAACGTTGGCCGAATCATACTTTAACTGGGACTGAATTGTAAGTCTGATTAACTGTTGGAGAAGATCCCCGAGAGCTGACATTACAAGTCCAAAATTAGCCTTTAATGCCAAAATTTGATGGAGATATAGATAGATATCAGAAAAAAAAAAACAGTGAGTCACACTTCCTACTAATGCTGAACCTTGTGTTCTTCATCATTGCTGCGCTGGTCACCGTCTGATGATTTATCCATTTCAGAACATTTGAGATTCAAATTGTGAACCTTTACATGATCGCTTTTGAGCTTATTTCTTTAATTTGTTTAATGCGAATTGTAGTGCAACTAGCAGAGATCTTTTTATGTGCTGTATCTTCGTGACGCTTATGTTTTTTTCAATTGCTGGTCAGGCTTCAAGGATAAATCAAATTTAGTGTATGATTAACCAATTGTTTATCATTCTTAATTCTTTGGTGGGTTAGCAATTGCAGCTCAACGTTCACACCACTTCCAGTGGGTGGCTTCACAAAACTCCGGTCTCACAGAAAGGTCGTGAAGGTTGATGGTTGATCCCACTGATACATTAATATTATTCTTATCCCTTCTTCTAGTCACCCTTTGTTTACCCCCTCCCTTTTATTCAAAAATCACCCACTAATTAGTGATTTCCACATGTTCCACACTGCTCAATTTTCTTTATTCACACTCAAATCTTTCCACTAACTATTATCATCCTCTTCTATTAATTATTAACGATCTCTCCTATTTATTTCCACCTCTTCTGTTCTGTCATCTGCACATTACTTAATCCACTCATCCCCATTGTTCTTTCCTCATGTACTAAGCCTGTGTGGAAACCAACACTTTCATTTTGTAAACAAGTCTTACCATAACGATTATAATTTCATCCTCTGGCGCACTCTCAATTTTTGGATTTCCCATTTCCCTCCACTCGTAGTGATTTTATATTTCTAAACGAATTCTTAAATCCCTATATTCACTTTCGATCCTGTTCCTGGCCGCCATTTTAGTGTTCCTTTCTTTTTCTAGGTGGCGTATCCCTTAACTTTTTAGGCAGTATGGCGCTCCACCCAATTTTCTTATTATTTTGGCGAAAAATATATATTCCCCTTACCTACCTCTTCCTCTTTATCATAACGCTATTTTTTAATTCCCTCCTCCCTTATTAATTACTGAGCCTTAATGCTCTCCAACCCTCTGAAGAGCACATTAAGGCTCATCTGAAGAGGCCCCCCTAGGGGAGGGGGTATTAGAAAATAGCGTTATGATAAAGAGGAAGGGGTAGGTAAGGAGAATGTATATTTTTCGCCAAAATAATAAGAAAATTAGGTGGAGTGCCATACTGCCTAAAACGTTAAGCGATAGCGCCACCTAGAAAATGAAAGGAACACTAAAATGGCAGCCAGGAACAGGATCCAAGAATTCCTTTGGAAATAGAAAATCACAACGAGTGGGAGGAAATGGAAAATCCAAAAATGGAGATAGTGCACTAGAGGATACAATTATAATAAACGTTATGGTAAGACTTGTTTACAAACTAAAAGTGTTGGTTTCCACACAGGTTTAGTAAATGAGGAAAGAACAATTGGGATGAGTGGATTGAGTAATGTGCAGATGACAGGGTAAAAGAGATGGAAATAAGTAGGAGAGATTGTTAATAATTAATAGAAGAGGATGATAATAGTAAGTAAAGGGATTGGAGTGTGAATAAAGAAAATTGAGTCTAGCGTGGAACATGTGGAAATCACTAATTAGTGGGTGATTTTTGAATAAAAGGGAGGGGGTAAACAAAGGAAGACTAGAAGGAGGGATAAAAATAAATAATAATGTTACCCGTATCACTCACCTTAACTTCCTACCTTCTTATAGTGACACATACACATATTAGTAGAGTAAGGAGATAGATGTTTAGGTAGCGTATTGTGTTCCCCGGATGTTTTGGGTCTTGTCTCCCCATCCACTCTTACGTTGCCGGCACCCCTGGTGAATCATTCAGGCATTTTTGTCTCAATTTACATTGTCCTTTATTTAGCAAATAGGCTTACAATAGTCTGCATGACTTGATTTACAATAAGTGTAAGTACCGGATATCTAACATTAGTGCATATCTAGGTGTCTAAATGGATAACTACGTAACACAACAAAATAGTTTCTAACCCCAAGCTAGAAAAATTTAGATAGTTCCATCTGCTTACCATATGAGGAATCGTAGTTATTCCTGATGCATCATATTGCATCATTTTTTGATTGCTTACACAGATTTTTATTTTTAGATTTTGGTCTTAAGCCTAAAGTGGGCAGAACTAATTTTTTGTGTGGTTTTTCACCTTTTTCCCTATATCTTTCTCAATCCCTAACATGTTAGCTCTTAATTCGGTCATCACTGTATTCCCTATCATTTAGGCTTTCACTTGACACCTTTTAGACCATCTAACACCTTCCAGATCACTCGGAATGTCCGTAAAACAGTTTTTACGCGAGCTGTATTTTCTGCCCAGTAGATGGTGTTACTGGCTCCACTTTCTGTCTCTGTCCATGATGAGTTATCCTTCCTGTCTGGTACCGGATTATGATATCATTTGTCCTTGATGATTGAAGGCCGTTTTGTTTACCACCTTTTTCGTTGTTGTCTTTCGCGTTGCATTAGGGGGTCGTGACCACTTTTAATTTTCATGCTTGCTTTTAAACATTTCAAACATGCATGACATCTATATTGTTTGTTGTATCTGTTTTTTCTGAGCACGGAGCACGTGCGAATGTTTTCTTTTTCTCTCTCCCACACGTGGTTGTGTCGGAAGAACCATGATGGTTTTGGAAGGCCAATTCACTTTACATCTTGTCGGCTGGTTGTCTTGTGTCCAGCTTCTTTGGCACTGTCTCTTTACAGTCCTTTGCGCACCATTGCACTGTCTTTAGCGTGTTGTAAGCAGAAAGTTATAAGGAAAAAGGGACTTACCTTAGTCCACAATGTGAACTGGGCATTGCAGGAGGACCACTCCTCCGTAAGAAGAACGGGTCAACGCGAACGAAAAGAACTACACTAGTGTCGTGTCATCGGTGGAACGAACCGGCAGATGCCCCCAAAGGCGGACCAAAGTCGATGTCACTCGGAACTGAGTGAGTGGGCGAAGACGATCAGGAGCAGTATCCAGATGGAGCACCACGTTGTCATTCGCAGGGAGCCAAACCACCCAATGTGTCTCCAGCTCCCAGATCACGAATGGATTCGTGTCTGGATCGTAGTATGGCTCACGAATTTGAACTGGAACAGCAGCGGCAGCCATAGATCAAAAAGCGTAATCCAGAGATAGTCAGAAAGACCGAAACTTAAGCGATTGAAACCAGAGGCAGAATGAAGAGAACAGGAAGTGGTCATTACAACTTAAAGACTTAAATAGGAAACACGTGATCATTACAAACTTAAGAAAACCAGGAACAGGAAATTCACCAAAAACAAATGGCGGAAGTGTAAAAACTTAAAAAAAGGAAATGCAACAAAGAAAAACAATTCGCGGAAGTCTGCGAGAAAAACAAATAGCAGAATTTCAAGTGCAAAGTGACGTCACAAACATGCAGACGACCGGAACTACTAGCGCCATTTAGTGGGCAAAAGTAACAACTCGCGAAAAAGACTATTTTCGACGATTGCAAGTGAACCGGAAGGAGTTAAGTGACGTATAATATATCAAAAGACAGAGAACCCAAGGAATCCAAATATTACCATATGAAAAGTTAACGAAGTTGGGATAGAGAATAACAAGGAAAAGAAGAAGATGGACCACACCCCAACCTAAGACACCTACGCGTTAGGTTTAACACTAACGGGAAGTGAAGACAGGATACGAAATAAGAGTTATGCAGGATGTAACACCTACACAAAATAGGATGCAACCTACGCAATCTGGAAACAATCTAACAAATCCAGTATAAATAGAGCCGGTAAAATCATAGAAAAGCACTACACTTCGGTGCCTCAGAGAGGACACGTCAGTCAGTAATCAGTTGACTTGGAAGAACCAACGAAAGCAGAACTAGTCGGGAAGCAGCACGGAACATCGCAGCAAAGGAAGAATGGACTACACCCTGGTAAATACCTTCTAAAGATTCGACCTAAACTTAGTTAGGAAATATTAAGTAGATGTACTTGATTAATATTAAGTATACTTAATTATGCATACGGAATGTAAAAGAATTAGTAACCACTTCAGTTAAATTCAATTATGCACCTTAACATTATCGTCTGTTGCCTGAAATGATAGCATAATCACGGCGCGAGGATTTATAGGGAATTAGAGAATTTACTGTGGGAATTAGCGACCCAATACATCTCTGAAGGAAGATTTACGCTACCATATCTATTATTCCCCAGTATATTAATATGTCCAGCCCAGTGGTCTGGTGGCAGCAGGAAAAATTAATAATTGACCAAGGGGTGGGTAACACGCGTACCGCGCACTCGATCCGGTGCACTGTCCGTTCATCGTTGTTGAGTGTCGTGGGGGTTTCGCGATATAGCACCTCTTGAATCCTTTGGTGGTGCTAGGATTGACATGGGACTCGCTTTCCCTTCCTCCTGTCTTAAGGCACGAAGTGTTTGAACTACTCCTGTGGTACTGGGCTCGCGAACAACAGCACCGATACGACAACACGACACTTGTGGCGTTTTTCAGGGTCGTGTTAGCCCGATCCCGCTACAGAGGCACCATTAACTTCCGGCCACCCATCATCGTTGTGGAGTTAGGTAGGTGTTAAAAATTTCTTATTATTATTAATTTGAAGTTTTTCACCCATACCCACTTTTCTAGAAATCCTGCTCCTAACAATAACAATAATATTAATGTATTAGTGGGATTAGGAATCACTGTAACTTGAAGCTGTAAACTTGGAACTGTATGTAATCACACTATATCAATGTCAAAGTTGGGGGCCTACCAATATGTGTTGCAGTCTTATGGTGTTGGAATCTGATTATTTTGCACTTTTTAGTGTTTATAATACAGTTTTGCCTGAAGAAGACCTTACTAAGAGGTCTAAACATCGCGAAGAAAGACAACAATTGGCTGAGTTTCTTGTTTATTATAATGTTCATACACCAGCCACATGATGAGGAGGATTAATTTCTCAGAAATACAGACATAAAAGTAATAAGGTAGCTTTATACACTATTTCATGAACTGTACCCTAAATTGGTTCATCGCAGTCATTCAGTCGAAAACTAGGCTTGCAAATCCAAGCATCTTGAGAAGGGATAATATCGTCAATACTGCTGCAGCCTGTCCCAAATAGTATCTGAGGAGAGAGGAATTTTTTTTCTTCCTCCTCCTCCTCCTCCTAACTTTGCGCCTCTGTTTGCTAAACTGAGGTGCAGGATATTTGCAAACAAATTATCTAATTATTTAAGAATGAATGAACCCCCTCCCCATCTGCAGCTCAGCAGGCAAGAGGAGGAAAGAGATAAAGCGGTAGAACTGTGAATAAGGAAGCGACGGAAAGAAGCAAATCAACAAAACATGGACAACTCGAAAAATTCAAAAATCATATCATAACAACACACAGTAGGGCTTATATACATGTATAAATATGCCCTACTATTTTGTTATACATATATCATATTATATATATAGGCCCTACTGTGTATTCTAATATGTTTTTTGAATTTTTGGATTTGGTCATGTTTTTTTTATTTAGTTTGTGAATTGCATTTAAATTGTGTTGAAAATCAAACAATGGACTTTGATAATGTAAATATTGGGGATAATGTCTGTATGGGACGGTACAGCCATATACATGTATATGGAGGAGTTATGTACAGTCATTATCCCCAATATTTACATTATCAAAGTTCACTCTTTCATTTTTAACGCAATTTCCTACCTGTCTTTGCATATTCGCACATATTCACACCACAAATGTTAGAGGCTCGTAAGTTAGGGGAAATACATAATTAGATGAGGAATTTATATTGCCGCGATTTGGTCACACCAGCCATCTTTTCATTACGCTGAGTTAAATTTCATTTATATAACATATTTTCAATTAAAAAAATAAAGTGTCATTAAAAATGAATTGATGTTTTGGAATCTATAGTTCAAATACTTGCGATCCAGCTTTGGTTCAATCCAATTTAATATTTCATTTATTTGTAATATGGTTTCATCATTCAACATGGTTCAAGATTGGGCAAATTTCCTAGTTTATGATGGAATTTACATTGCCGCAATCTGGTCACACCAGCTATCTTTTCATTATGCGAAATAGAAATTTCATTTCCATATCATATTTTCAACTAAAAATGAAAGTGTCATTAAAAATGAATTGATGTTTTCGAATCTATAGTTCAAATACTTGCGATCAGCTTTGGTATATTTCAATTTGGTGGTTCATTTATTTTTAATTAGATTTTTCAAGGCAACAATGAAATTTTCACCACCAAATGAAATTTGACGCCATAGCAGCGCCATTTATGGGCACAACATGGATACCTGCAATCGGCAGGTTGGTGAACAGGTAAGGTTCAAATATGTTTTATATTAACGTACCTTTTCATTATATCTTCATTACCCAAAGCTTGATGCCTTGTTGAATTCAAATAGAATGATGAAAAATGTTTCATTTTCTTTATGAAGTTTTTATTCAAGGCGAAAATATGCATCAAAAACAACAAGATTTCATGTATGGGGTGTTACAGGTTGGGATTGGGGGGTGGTCGGCTTCACCTTAATTCGCTTCGTTTCAGTTTTCACTTTTTAAATTACTCGGGAATCCACCAGCAAAGAGCAAGTACAGAATTTTAAAAACATTGCTTGTAGCACAGTTTACACACTCCTAAACCAAATGGCTCTTGGTTCTGCTTCAAGAAATAACTCCCAGTGACAACAAACCGTATATCTGCTACGAGAGATGCAAATGCAAGATAGCACACAAGTTCAATGAATGCTTGTTGAAGGACTTGTCGCTTCAGAAGCTCCCTGAATTTGTGCGCGCGGTCTTGGTTCTCTCCCTAGTACCTTTACCAAGGAACTCGACTCAGTGCCACAGAACTTCGCTGTGGCAACTGTTGCTAGCCATACCGCCTTCTGCAGCTTCAGTGCAGTCCCAACTCTGGCTACTCCTAATGAAACTGCGCTGCAAATATTCTCTGGCATCGATGATAGTTGGACTGGTAACCTAAGTTGAGTACCTTTGTTCCCATGTGAATGCTTCGCAGTTAAAAGACTGATCCCACTCGTCGATGATCTTGTTTTCGACACCCGTCACCAACGCCACGCTGCATGCCTTGCGAACTCAAACTCTGGTTGAATCACAACACATTTAGCCGCAAAGGAAGAATTTAGCATCATGCTTGCCCAGGACATGTACAGTATATCTAAGAACCAGTTGGCTCTCACTCCACACGGTCTACAAAAGATGTGGGGACTGGCAACCACTTGTGGATTATCAGCATCTCAAAGCTACGACTGTGCCCAACAGTTACCCTGTACTGCACATCCAGGGCACCCATAAGCCCAGATGATGTCCCAAAAACAGCAGCCATCACACCTCTCGGTCTCTTTAAGTTTCCATCGATTGCTTTCAGCGCTTTATAAATCAAGTTATCCACAGTTGGACTTGATCATTTTGTACATTGATGATCTCCTTCTGGACAAAACTACTTCAATTGTTCAACAGAATCCGAGGATATGGAGTAATCGTCAGTCCGATAATATGTGAATTCGGTGAGGGAAGTTACCACAATTGCAGTTCACCGAGCCCACCGAAATCAGGGAAATGCATTCATTCCTAGCCATGCTGAACTACCAACTGTTCATCCCTTCATGATGGTTCAACCATCAAGATCGTCAGTCTGAAGACAGCCTTCCTGCTTCCTGACAGCTCGGATCATCACTTTAAAGGCTCTTTTCTGGTCACTCCCACCCTTGCAGAAATGCCTGCTCTTAATGATCTTGCTTCAGTCGGTTCCAGTTTTCACTGAGCATGCTCCTGTGCGAATTCCTATCGTTATGGCACTGGTTGCTGCTCCTGTTGCTTTAGCCCACGCTATCTGTGTCATTTTTACTGTTAAGGAAGTACTGTGGATGTCTACCCTTTAGAATTTGATGCATTTTCTATAGCTGTCATCCCCGTAAGGGTGTGCCTTAGAATGGATGCAAAAGAATGCAAATTGCATTATAAAATGAAATAGAAGATAGCGTTTCTATACAGGGTTTCTCCATCACTGCTTATAAATCAAGTATTCGATAAATGAGTTCGGACTATCTTGGTATCGTTCACACCACAACACGTCAACACGTTTTGGTAGTAAAATGAGTTCCGAATGAAATTCTATCCAGCACTACACATTGTTAATTATTGGGATATCAAAATTACATGGGCCAAAAATGTAAATGATATGTAAGATCGAAAAAACCGTCCATGGCAGAAATGTATTGGAACACCCTAAGACTCCTTCTGGATCTCCTTCTGGATTACATCGATGATGACAAACACATCTACTTCAATTGTTCAAAATAATCCACGGACATGGAGTAATCGTCAGTCCGACAATTTGAGCTTTGGACATTTAATTCTATTAAATACCTTCTTTTGGTCCGACATTAGTGTATTTTATTTCGGTTAAAACATGGCACAGGGGAATTCAATTCGTCAAGAGCTACAAAAACGTATTGTAAAATTGCATCAAGAGGATAAATCGGTTAGTGAAATTGCAAAGTATTTGCTGTTGCCCTCAACAACAGTTCTTTACATCATACAGATGTTTCTGGATGCTTGGAGAAACATCGCTCTGCGCTACAACAACGTCAAGATTGGTATCAGAATGGAATTCAATTACTGGGAAGCAAGTGACCATGGAGACTTGTCGTGCAACCGTTCATAAACTTGGATTTAAGTTTTATTAGGTAAAATAGCGCCAGACGGTGAACATTTACTATGATTATTACAAGTAGACAAAGAGCATGTATTTCAAATATTTTTAGCCAAAGGATAAGCCTTTGCTGCCCGCCGTAGCATGACCACCCTCTATAGGAAGTAATGGCAAACGTTTTTGCGATCGCGACGCAAAGTCGCTCCATGAGCGATCAAAACGTTATCGCTGTCATGTCGCTCCTAACATGCCCGCCGCCATTACACATCATGGAAAACGATTTTGCATCGTTGAAGACGTCGCTACAGAAACGCTTAGCATGCCCTAGGCTTTAAGGACAAGAAAGATTAATCGCACAACAGGCTCTCTCATTGTATTGGTCCATTTGAATTCCCCTGATATTCTGGTTATACACAGACCTTAGATATGTTGCAAAGTCAAGCAAACGACCAGCAAGACAAGCCAGCCCAGCAAAATCTTTGATAAACGTTTTGCTGTTCTACTGCTAACTGTCCGTTAGCACTGTCCGTTAACGAACGACAAGCCAACGGCCAGCAAGACCAGCAAACGAAAACCTTACAGTTTCTTGTCTAGTGTTTGAGAAAGATCGCAGCATCTGACGTTTCTCCGAAAGATAACAAAATTAACGGTTTAGCTGATGGGGACGGGAATTCAATTACCTTGGAGGTCAATACATCAGTTTACGTAATGCTCCGCACAGGTAATTAGTTGAAAGAATTAGAGAAAGATGGACTGTGCTTGCAACTTGCAGGGCCAAAATGCAAGCTGCAAGCACATGTTTGCTGCCAATTTCAGCAGAAATCGTTATTAATCTCTTTGTGCTTTTAGCCCAGCTGAATGCAGCCCAGCATTCAGTAAGCAAAAAAACAAATCAAGCAAAAAGAAGACCAACAAGCGCTGAACTTTTGCAACTCGCCTATGATGACAACCAATAAAACAGATTCGTTTTGGATAAAACGAGCATTGTTAAAAATACTTAATCAAACAGTTGTATAATAGCAGCCCGCTGCCACATTGCTTCAGGTAGTATTTGTTGATTGGGTGTCACCAGTTCATCAACTGATGGGAAATCCACTTGACGTCCAAGACTTTTGTAATGCTCCAAAAACTCAATCAACTCAGCATCTTCAGGAGGGTCACTTTCACCAGCAGCCAAAGCGATGTTATGCAGCACGATAGTTGCAACGATAAGAGCTGGAACGTTTTTTAGCTTCAAACGCAAACCTAACTTTAAGGCTGGGAATCGCTTTTTAATGTCATTAATGCACCTGTGAATGCAACTTATTGCTGATGCATGTGCCGCATTATAAAGAATTCCACTGTTGGTTTGTGGGTTCGTCAAGGGCGTTAAGATGTATGACCTGCAAGGATAGCCCCCATCACCAATCAGGAATCCAGCTTGACCAGAATGTTTTTCCATGTCAGCACACAGTCCAGAAAAATCGAAAATTGTTGTGTCATCGACAGAACCTGGCCACCTCGCAACAATGTTCGTGACGAACAAGTTAGCATTGCAAACCAGCTGGACATTCAGGCTGAAATAATCATTTTTATTTCTAAATGTTTCAGCATCGTCCCCTCCTGGAGAAGCTATAGGGACATGAGTGCAATCAATGCAACCAAGCACTCCTGGAATTCTTGAAATGGTGAAGAACTCCTGCTTTGTTTTATTCACGTCTTCCTCATTTGTTGGAAACTGAATATATTCGCTGGCCAAGGCTGCGATTGCTTCAGAAACTTTGTGGGTTGCTCGTGACACAGTCGACCGATCAACACCGAATTCGTCCTTGGTAACCAATTGGAAAGTTCCAGTAGCATAAAAACGTAATGCCAATAAAAGCTGGTTCATTGGGGTCACACTGTGATTTCGTTTAGAAAGATATTCAAGCTTTCTTTTAATCTGAAATAAAAAGGAATTTCATTACAATCATAGTAAATATATCACAGTACAGCAATTTGTGCCAAACTTTGCAACTCTGGCCACATTCAGGGTAGGAAACAATTTCCAAAATTTAAAATTTAGGGCATTTTCCGAATAAATTGATGCAGCTTGCGCTGTATATGAAATATTCAATTTTAGGATTACAGCGCAAGCTTGATTATCCGATATTGGATTAACTAAGATGACGCAACCTTGGATTAACCAATGTCCTAAGCAAAATAAGAATACATTGTGTTAGAGCGTGAAGGTGCACACCTTCAAGCCCTCATTGGAGGTTACAGAATTTCTTACAGTTATTTTCGAACAAAATAATGCCATTTTGTGTTAGCTCGTTCATTCCTATGATACCTACATGTACATTTATACCTATTTTAAATTTGCTTTCGGTCATCAGAGTTAGTTACGGTCCCTACTAACTCGGTTAATCGAGCTTCCAATGTATTAGCGAATATTTTTAAGAGGTCATACTGTTATCATGCATTATTTTCTTCTTTATACTTGTATAAGGTACTTGTAACAAGGCAAAGGCAGTGTTGTCAAACTGCATCTGTTTGACAACACAATGCACAGGCTTTGAAATAATGAAATAATTTCAGAGAAGTATACAAGTTTCAATACTGAATTCTAAAGGTGTTTGGGCCTTTTTTTTCCATATTTTTGACGTTAGGATGTAGGACCTTTTAGGTCATAATAATCATAATAAGTGTTTTTTCCATTTTTGTTATTTTCGAAATTATACATTTCATTAGCAAATGCATACATGGAGCTGCATTTCTAGATGAAACTGTAGAAATAGTGTTAAAAAGATTACTAGTGAATATTCAATCCAGAATGTCCACAGGTCTGGCCTGGGATTCGAATTTTAACTTTGAATAGCAGTGAATGAAATCTATTCAAGCTGTGCTGAACAAAGATTAGGCCTAGGGACTCAATAGTCATTGCTGGGGATTTGACCATCAGCAAACTGTGGAAAGACGTGGACAGTGGATTCCGTTGGACTTCAGGGTTCATCATAGGATATGCACAGTGATGCCGTTTCTATCAAGTGAGTTTTGTCTGTAGACATCAAAGATGTATGCCAGGATACCTTAATCTGGAATAACGTTCCTGGATGGAACCAGCTATGGAATTTAAAGGGAAAAGACACAGGTCTTTCTCATCAAGCAAAAGACTTGGAAAACTAAGTAATCCGAAGCTTGATAAGGTGGATGAAGATTGGATTCAGAAGAATGAACTGACTGTTCCAACATGCATGCTGAGCGTTGCAGACAGATTGGTAAAGCAGATCAAGTGTGACAGTGCATTCGAGATGTGGAAGAAGCTTAAAGAGACCTATAGCAGCATACTTTTAAGCAATCTTCAAGATGTGGCGGAAGTTATACATGTGGTTCACATCAGGAATGAAGGCATATATCACAGGACTCAAGGATCATGATGCGCATGACCTGACACCGAGCTACATTCATTAAGACGTTCACCAGTGAGTACAGCTGACACATGGCTAGAACAGCCATGAACGTCAATTGCAGTGCGGCGCTCTAGATCGAATCATGTATATATGCATCAAAGTGGTCAAGGTGTTAGTCATCAAGGTGCTTTTAAGTGTAACATGAATTCTTTTAACAAAAAGATTAAGGACGTCCAGCAGAGGTCCAAGACGTATAATAGCTACAACTACAGAAAGGCTGGACATTGAGGGCTGACTGCAAGGAAAAAAGCAGCCAGGTCCATCAACCAGATCATGTCGGAGAGCAGTGGCAGTTCAGGCGAATTGTGCAAGTGGTGTGCACGAGGGAAACTTACCCAGATCTTCCTGACGAGAACCAGTCGATTTAAGAAGCCCTTGAAACTGATAGACCGTTATTTGTGTGAAGCTATGAACATTACTTTGTCTGACGGAAATTGCTATTTTCTAACTTTAATTGTTTTTCCATGCATATAACAACAGAGCTCTTAATCTCCAAGGATCAGGTGGCAGATGCTATGCATAAGGTATTTTTCAGCATGATGACAAAGTTCGGAGAAAAGCCGAAGTCTCAACGAACGGACCACAGGACCGAGTATATGGGCAACGAGCTTTGAAAACTTGATGGCAGAAGGAATCGAACACCAGTCCACTCTCCCGTACATTTCAAGCCAATGGAGTAGCTGAGAGGAAGGATCATTCGCTAATTGTTCTAGATTAGAGTTGATCTGAGCATTTTTGGGCAGAACTATGAAGCTACAGTTTATTCCAATTCACAGTAATATCTTGCATATTTCATCTTTCTAGCACCTTGTGTATTTTGTTTAAATCATCAGCTGTTAAAAACTACAGTGGCTCAAAATGAAAACCATACACCTGCGTTCAACAGCTGTGCATGCAGCTAATTATCTAAATTTAACGAATAAAAATACATTTGAATTAAATGATGATGTTATGTATGTTTACTTGCATTTGACGCAACAAATTAAAATCATCATTAAATAAAATTGATGGAAAGAACACTAAATATTTAAACAAATCAATGTCAAACTGAAAACCATAGAGTCATCTTTTCTTGACAAAAACGAAATCAGTCTTTGATATTGTTGCACCTTAGTACTTTGTTGGTAAACCATAATGTTTTCTTATTCATTTAAGCGATTTGGATAAGATTCCACAAGTTTTTTTTGGTGTAATCAAGAGATATTTTGTCCCATTCCTCTTGCAG
>JAQIXS010004519.1:0-14898 GCA_034700785.1 Rossiulus vilnensis
GGGGAAAAAGTATCAGTGTGCAACAATACCAAAGCAATGCATGTTTTGTCTTGCTTAATTAGTGTTTATTATATATATATATAATGCAGCATATCTAAAAACATGTAAATATTCAATGCAATTTTTTCAGCGCTATTTCTTTGGTAAGAAACTTGATTTAAAATATAAAAAAGTTTCAGTTCCTGTCGATCGAATAATCAGTTATCTTGCAGTTTAACTTTATGATTTGAAACTTAAGTATATCGTTGGGTTAACAATTAATGTAATGTGTTTGTTGATTGCAGCATTAATTAAGCTAATGATGTCATCTATTATTTTTAATTTATAAAACAATTATCTCATTAGTGTAGATGCAGGGAAATTTGCAGCCAGAAACTAACATCTTTACTGTTGATATCCAAGCAAGCAGAGGCAAGCGTGGTGGTCGGCAAGCTGCAATTTATTTGCCAAAAACCAAAAGCTAACAAAATAGGCTGAAAACTCCATGTGGTTCATGGCCCAGCAACAAAAACCAGCAAAAGCTTGATGTGGCCTCACTGGCCGATTTCGGGACATCAAGAAAAAAGTTACCACACTGGTCAACGGTTTTATCAAGAGAATGTCTAAAAACAACATGGCCGCCGTGAAAAAATGCGGTCGGGTCAGCTGGGCCGACCAGGTGACGCGCCACGCCTTTACGTCGAGCAGGGCGCCGCCGGGGCAAACAAATTCCTAACGTGTCCCTGGCCCTGTGTCGTCACCTTCCTGACAAAATGGCGGGTTCACAACCAATTTAGAAAATTCAGGAACGCGGCCCAGCCGCACTTTAACCCCCCCAAACCTGGAAACCCTGCCAAAATTTCAACATTTACAACATCTTTTTAACATCTTTTTGATGAAGATAAGGTTTTACAGTGGTATTTATTACATTCACAGTAAAATAGAAATGCATAATTGTAGATAATATAAGTTGAAATTAGAACAATCTGTAGGAATTATGGAACCTTTCTAAAGGTTCTCACTTTCGAGCCTTATTGGTCCATACAGAACTTTTCTGCAGGTTCTTACCTCACCACCTTTTGGGTCAATATAGAACCTTACAAAAGGTTCTCACTTTCGAACCTTATGGGTCCATACAGAACCTTTCTGCAGGTTCTTACCTTCGAACCTTTTGGGTCCATATAGAACCTTACAAAAGGTTCTCACTTCTGAACCTTTTGGTGGGTTCCAAATAGAACTCAAAAGGGTGCTCCCTGTGTTGCATGCCATAGAACCTTTAAAGGTTCCATATAGTATACCTTTTTTTTAAGAGTGTAGATCCTTTCAGCTTTATTTTCTTCGGCTGCATATATGGGTCAATGTAAAATTGGTCACAAATAAACCTATGAGGTCATATGCGCTTATATATGTCTATATTCAGCTATACATATGCATATTTATATATATTCCATATATGGGTAAATTCGAAATTACCTAAATGGCCATTTGTGTTTATATGTCTATATACGTCCATTCATGTGTATATATTAACTGTTTGGGTAAATCTAAATTTGACGACACATGGACCTCTATATCCATGTCTATACGAATTTATATCGATACATGATCATACATATCCATATATTCCATATATGAGTAAATCCAAAATTGGTCACAAATGGGCTACTTTTCATACATGTATGAGTAAATCTCAAATTTACGACAAATTATCCTACATGGCCATGTATAGACCCTCCCTACCACATGGCATCACGTGCTGATTGTAGAGTAAGAAATAGAATAGGAAATAGATATCCATACATATCCATGTATTCCATAAACAAGTAAATTCACCTTACCCTTATGCGCTTCGAGCGAAGAATCAGTTTCAAAGGCCGGAATCCAAACGGGGGCCAGAAGCAGCTCATTAAGGACATGACATGAAGCTGGAATAAGAATCACCAAAATTTGGATTGAATCAAAGCAAAACAAAAGCCAAATTAAAATTTCGATATTCTACTTTAGTTTTTTCAAGTATAAGTTTTAGGTTTTAAGTGACTTTTAATTTTATCATTAACTTTCCATTAGCAAATCAATGATGCCTTGAACCTTGAAACCTGCACTACCGCATTAGGCTTCCGCAAATATTCCACAAGCATTTTCTTTAAATGTAAATAATTCATTTTGGTCATGGGTACAATTGTTAATATTCTGAGCATTTCTTTTCAAAACTGACATTAATTTTGTGAATTTGTCTTTGTTCCCCTTCGTATTTATGTTTCTAAAAATATTACGTCCATCATATCCATGGCTTTTACTTCATAATATTTTCGTTAGTCCAGATTTTTTTCTAAAGACTGGAATTTGTCCTTTTCACAACCTATAACATGCTCAATTCATCAAGGAATATGGTTTCCAACAATTCTCACCACAGTGACGATAAAATCGAACAGATGCCAGCCATCTGTGAAGTATTTCTTGCAGCCGATGCCGGAAATGCACAAAAGGATTTCCAATGTAAAGATGATAACCACGAAGTAGTTGGTGACGAAGAATATTGTGTGAAAGATAACACCGTCAATCTTGTTATCATTCCAAGCCTGAAAAAATAAATGTTTCAAAACCAGGGGAAAACCGTTGAGTGCCGCTCACGTTGCCTATTAGTTGCTAGGGATGGTGACACAATGTTATCGTGCATAATACCGAAAATGGAGCCAGATGCTTCCACTTCTGCAGTTTATAAGGGTTTCAACTAATGTCGGTTTTCCAGTTTTCGCTTTTTCAATTTTTTAAAGTTTAACATAAAGGCCATTCGTAATGGAACGTCCTAGAATTTTCATGATTTTTAGACTTCCTTTCTCCCCTCCTATTTCTTTTATTTTTCCTGTGTTGTCATAATAATGCATAATATTATTTTAAAATTATTTGTAAGCATCGGATCAATAGCAATACCTATCATAGGTTCATAAATACAGTCAGCAGTAAAGCAAAATATAATTTTTTGTTCCAGTTTTCATTCACTTTGACCCAGTTTTCTGTCAGTTTTTTCTGAGATAAATTCGAAAATTACAGCTGACTATTCGGATGTCCTATTTTCTTGACTCCCCCCTTTGTCCGGGTTTCGCAAACCCCTCCCCCTTCCCTTCCTCGGACGTCCTTTGTGGATGACCCCTTATGCGGTTTTTGCAATCTTTTCACTTTTTTTCGCCTTTTGTACATTTTTTTTTGCTTTTTCGACTAAGTGTTTCTGTCCGTTTTTAAAAATTATCATCACCTGAGTAATACAGCTAAGAAAAATGAAAGTGTTCATCCCGTAATCGAGCCACTTGTTGCGCATCAGGCGAAGTGAAAGCTTCCTGAAACTTTCCCACGTCCTCCAAAACGGTGTATGGTTGGCCGCGGCTGAGGCCTCTGATGGAGACCCGCAGCAAGGCAAGAAATTGTAGCAGGCATCGCACCAGCATGGCGACACAATGTCCACGCCAACTGCAAATGAACAATGGCAATCAGGTGCGAAAATGACGAGTCACCTAAATCAGCCTTCTCCAATTGGCACTTACACGTTGGCTGAGTTCCTCCTGACATCTTGGCTTCATCATCAGCAGACATGTCGATGAGTTCCTCCCTTGATTTGCTGGCAGTCTGCTCCTCCAGCCTGGAGAAAGAAAACATGTGATACAACAGAGCCGAATGACCTTATTATGAAATAGTTTTTGTGCAATAAGTTTTTGCACAAAGATTGTATTTTTTTTTTAAAGTTCTGTTTTTGTTTCTTCATTTATTAATTTCAGAGATTACATTTTTGTTCCAAGAATTATTGTACATAAATTATATTATTGCTCTAAGAATGATTTTGCATGCTACTCCAAAACGTTATTTTTTCTGTAGAGATTTCATTTTTGCTCCAGTAATTTTTTGGAGAAAACTTAATTTTTGCTCCAAGGATATTTCGTTTGTTTCTCCAAGAGTTTTTTTTTTGGCTGCAGAGGTTTCCATTTTGCTGGATTATTTAAATAGTGGAGATTTCATTGATTTCTCCAGGAAACATTTTTTTTTTGCAGAAATTTAATTTTTGCTACAGAAATTTCCGTTATTTCAGCAATTTGAATTTTGTTTCAAAAGATTTATTTTTGCAGAATTGTTTGCAGATTTGTCGCCCCAAGAATTTTTTTATTGCAAAGTTTGGTTTTTTGTTTCAAGAAATGTGTTTTGCAGATATGTCATTTTCCTTTCTCGAATTTACTTTCTTTGCAGAAATTTCGTTATTTTTTGCATAATTTGCCTTTTATTTGTGCTCTAAGAAATATTTTGTTCCAGCGATTTCAATTTTAGTCTAAGAACTATTATTACTAGGTTTTTTTCCAAAGATTTAATCTTTGCTTTAAGAATGCATTTATTTATTTATTTTTGTAGAGGGATCAGGTCTTCTCCATGGCTCATTTTGTTCCAGAGATTTCACATGTTCTTTAACAATTCTTTTTTCTGCAGGGATCTCCTCATTTCTCACATTTCAATTCTGTCAATATTTTTCCACATAGTTTCAACTTTTTGAAATTGATGGAAGAAAAACATTCCAGAACCGGCCACAACCAACCCATCCAGAGCAGAATTATTCTCCATCATAGAGCTTCCGAAAGTGCTTACGGTTTTGGTTGTCGCAGGCTTGAGCACCATGAAAAGGTGAGGAAGTTCTTGATGATGGCGATGAAGTTGCGGTCGCCGACCGGCTCCGTCTCGGTCAAGGTGTTGCTCTTGAGGGCAGCGGCCAGCATGGCGACGAACAGGGTGAACAGCTAAGACACAAGAACCTCCATGAAAACGCCGCCAGTCGAAAAGGGGCCACGCAGAAGAGGTCATGTCAAAAAGATCCACTTGCCACCAGATTGCCTAGGAGGATGACGGAAAAGAAGTACGGGAAGCAGTACCAGCCCATACTCCCGTGCAGGCAGTGCCACAACGGTTCGATCCACTCCCCGCACAGCGTTCGAAACACTGTCAGCAGGGAGTTCATAAAGGAGCTGAAATTCCAGCGCAAGGGCCACGGATGATCCCACTGAATCGTCAAGTAGTTGAAAAGCTCATGCCCCATTTCGGCTGATATTACGGTCACGATGCACATAGTCCAGACGTTCGTTTCACAGATTTTCAGCAGGTCGGTGATAAAAGGCCACCATCTTTTCATCTGTAGAATTTGGAAGACCCGGTACTGAAATGGAACGAATGGCAGAAAGGGCAGTGCGAAGTTCATACACAAATGATGTAATGCAATAAATTATTGGTTTTGTTCATGCAGGTACCCATATTGTTCCCCTATTTAGAACGGTTCATACCAATTTCAAATGCAATGGTTTCAATTATAAATGACCGACTTCATATTCCCTGTTTAAAATGGACACTTGATTCCATATTGAATTGCAGGTTTTTCTCAACATCAGTTGTCCAAAAAACTACTGCATGCCACAGTGAATAGTGGCTATAAAAACCATTATGATCTTTCCTCCAGATATGGGGCCCCATAAATACCATGGTTCCCATTGTTCCTGATGCACTCATGGATATTAGTGGACCATGAAAGACATCACCATAACACATTACCTATTGTCAAAAATAGCCCAAATGGGAGTTTTGAGCTGGGTCAGCATCAGCTGGTTTCAAAGAGTACCTTTTGGCATTTGGTCTTTCTCATAAACACAGGCATTTCCATCATGTTTAAATCATAGGCTTGAATAATGAAGAAAAAGCTGTTGCTAGCAAGATTTCTGTAGGTTGAGAGACCCCAGAGCTACACCCTGTTCCAAAATCCAATAAGTCCATTTAAAGAAAAAGTTAAAAATGAGTGAGTAAGGCTTCCCCGAATGACATAAGCAAACAATTTTGAAAACAGAAAACAATCAGATTTTGAAATAAATTTCTGTAAAATATGTACAAAAAGCAACGCTGTAGGCGAAGCTTTGAGAAAGTTCATTACAAATTATTGATTTGACCCTCATAAAAAAATACTTACGAATGGAAACCTCATCGGCAACATTATTTAGAACCGTCATTACAAATTCAGGATTTTGGCCTCAATTCCTATACATGACTTGTTTGCGAATATCATTAATGCAATTTATGTAACGACGCAATGGTATTTGCTCTACTTTCAAATATTGGATTGGACCAAAATGCTTTGGGTCGAATGAACGTTTAAAAGAAATTATTCTGAGATCATAGCGGTAAAGAACTTACCAATCTCAAGATTATAATAACGGACGCCGAGGCTTCTAAAGACCATAAGATGAGGATCACCACGATGATGAAGTCCAGCACGTTCATGGAGCTCTTGAAGTAATGCCTAGGACCTAGCGCAATAACCCTCAAATTGATTTCGACAACAAAGACCAAGCACATAGTCTGGAATTTCAAAAAGACATGGATAAAAAATGTATTGGCACTCTTCAGTGTCGCCCATCTTTGCAACACTATCGCTCTTAACGCTCGAAGGACATTACAAATTGGATAATGGCGAGGACAAATTCCGTGTCCCCTGACATGCCGACGATGCCGTGGTGCTCCAATGCCGCGCAGACGATGTACAAAGTGATGCAAAGGGCGATAAAAACGTTGAAATAGATGCTCTGAACGACGAGGGTGAGTTTTTCTCTAAAAACCACACAACAATGGCAGCATTTCCAGTCGCACAAACGATCTACCCATGGCATGAGGAAGCTGGCCAGAGGACCTCTCCGACTCCGGAATTCGGCACATTTGTCCTCGTCAAAATCATTATCATCTGTCAAACATGAAACTATTTTCAGAAAATATCATCTTAGATTTCTGGATATAGCATTTAGGCAGTTGCAAACATGAAACTCTTTTCAGAAAATAGAATTTTAGATTTCTAGAGAGAGAATTTAGACAGTTGCAAACATGAAACTCTTTTTAGAAAAAAGAGTTTTAGATTTCTATACAAAGAATTTAGTTTCAAACATGAAACTCTTTTCAGAAAAACGTTTTAGATTTCTATGTAAAGAATTTAGTTATAAACATGGAACTGTTTTCAGTACATAGAATTTTATGAGACCTATGACTTTTGCACTTTTGTAATTGCACTTAAGAGCTGTCAAAGTTAAGGTTTTTGCGAAGAGACTGATGAAACAGACTTGAAGAAATCATTATCAACGCCTGAGTTTTAAAACTAATTATCCATACGCATTTCCTTCCCTGTTTCAGTGTCGATAAAATGCTTCTGAAAATATGCTTAAAAAATTATTTCAGTCGGAGCTCTTCAAGTAATAACCTTCTAACATCTAAAATGTGCAGGAATATTTTCTTAAAATTTCATCTGGGAACCATAGCTCTCTCTGTAAAAATTGAGTTTTGAAGACAGTATCCGATTTGAATAACTTAGGCAAACCTTTGTCCAAAGGTGCCTCCAAGCATTATTATAATTTTTGGAAAAATTAGATCTTCCAGCAAGTAGTTGATTAATGAATTACACAAACTTACGTTTTTGGTCACATGGCATGCTCGTGGTCGCTTCCTCCAGCACAATTGTATTACCATCTATTTTTTGAAAATATGTTACCAAGTTTGCCACATTATATGGAAGGACGGTAGTCAACACCTACCCTCATTAGTGTAATTTGTTGCTTGATCAATGCTGATCAAGGCAATGTCAACGACATGAGCCGAATCCTTTTCTTCGATCCCGTTACTAACTTTTTTTTTTGCAGACGCTTCGACGTCCTCAGAATTATGTCCACTGGAGTTCGTTATCATCTTCTAAAAGATTTTAAAATATTCATATGGAAACGATGACTACAGTGCATGCACATAAGAACATTATAAATGATCATAATCAAAAATGATTACAATTCCAAATTGCACTCATGCTTCATCAATTGGAACTGATCAACGGAAAATATTTTTGGCAATTATTTCAAATGTTTCAGAAAATCTTTGATTTATCAAGAAAAATGGTTTGAATAGAACATGTGACCACCTTGATGTCAAACATAATTCTTACATAATTACATGTTTCTATCAGATGCTGAAAAATTTATAGCAGTGGTGGAGAAAAAGCTCATCAATTTTAACACCGCAGATAGTTTAATTTGACAGTTTCCAATTGGAGGTGGCTTATATTACAAACAGACAAGTTTCCTTACGTTTTATTTTTAATAAACCAACCGGAATCCTTCAAAAAACCAAATTTAGAAATTATTTTTCTGTGTATGCATAATTTACATAAAATTAAACTAATAAAACCAAATTGCAGCTGCATCTCCACGTCCAAGATTTTTCCGTTTTCCATTTTTTCAAGTTTTTACTTTCGGTTAGAATAATTAAAATCCATTGAACACCACAAATCCTTGAATACAATTTAAATTTACATAAAACTTGAATGCTTTTAAAACCAAATTGCACCTCCATTTTAAAACTTTACAAAAATAAACACTAAAAAAATTCATGAGCAGTGGCTCATGAATTTTTTTAAAGTTTTTTTAAATATTTTTACTAACGTTTTTAAAAAAATTTTATTTCAAAAAATGGAAAAGAACTACCTAGTTGTCCCAACTGCATTTACATACAACTGAAATCTTACAAAACAAAATTCCATGTCCATAATTCTTAAGTTAATAACAGTTAATTTTTATCTGAGGAACAAGACCTCTGAAAGTGAAACAATTAGGCATTGGGATTTCTTGCAACAGAAGCTCCTTTTAAGTGGTTTTTTTCGGGGAATATGTGAATTGTGATTACCTTTTGCTTGGGTTTCATCCCATCCAGGATGTCCAGCAATTCAGTGACTCCCACGGCTATGTAGGCCAGCAGCAGGTTGACGTAGTAGCATCCTCCAAACACGATCACGGTCAAGATGAAGGGAAATGTCCAAGGACCATGGGCAGATCCAACCTATTTCGACAGAAATGTTCAATGTGTCATGAAGTGATGGATTCCACAGTCCAAGAGGTGTCAAACAGGACCACCTGCACGTAAAGCTGGTCCCACATATCTCTGGCCATCAGTCGAAGAATTGACAACGCTGCCAACGGGAAACTGTCGAAGCTAGTGTAGCCGTAGTCCGGGTTTACTGAGGTGTCCTTGCAGACATAGCCTTCGTCAGAAGGGCATGTCCTGCATCAGCAAAGGCCACAGTTACCGGACCAACTAGTCCTCCGAGAACCCTTTAATGCTCTATGCTTGCAAAAGTTACCTTAATCCGCTGCCATTGCCGCACACATAGGGCAGCATGTGTGGTTCGGTCACAATGTGGTTCAGCGGTCTAATGCTAGGACCATCGTGGGGCTCCATACTCTGGTTGGGAACTGAAAAGAGGCAACAGCTGAACCTTCTGAGTCTAATACTATTAATACTCTGGGTGGAAAAAAACACTTCATACAGAGGTCTTAAAACCTTTTTGAGGACGCAAATGCCCAAAGAAATACATAATTAGGAGTGGAGGTGTTACATGTTACTAGCAAGAGCCCTAAACAATAAGACCAAGGGCCAAAGATAAAATGAACCGTTTTGACGCGAACCTTAGGACCTAAGAACTGAGACAGATAATTCGTAATTTAAATGAATAAATATTATTTCAGTTCTTAGGTCCTAAGGTGAGGGCAAAAATGGCCAATTGGATATTGGGGCCTAGGGTCCATTCATATCACGTGTTGTCTAACTGAAACGGTTTTGGTATATCTTGTGAAGAATGCAAGTAAGGACCATACAGAGTTTGGCGAAATTTCCTCTCTACAAGAAATTTCTTCAATTTCTTTTGCAGCTTGGGATTATTTTCCTCTACATATTCCATTCTTTCTTAAAAGATTTTTGATACAATTAAGGACCAGCCCATGCTATATTAATTTAAAACTTGTTGTTGGTGTATGTCACTGTTGTACTGCAGGGCTGCAAACACATTTTGAGGATTACAATTATGTGATGTTCATATGCATCCTTCAGGGGCCTCATTATCTATAAATGGACCCTTGTCATGGCACATTGTCACGTGGTCAGGTAACCTTTTCAGTTTTTTAATGGCATGGATTCATTTATATCACATTTTGTCCATTTGGGTTATTAGGTCCTACTCAGGTAGTCATCCTCAGTTATTAGGTTTGGAGCTTGGGGCCTAGCCTAGGGCCCTCTTGCAAAGGTTCTTCCTTATATCACGTCTGCCTTACCCATTCATTCCTAATCGAGTTTCCCTTACAGCATTTGTGTCCTCATAAAGGGTTTCAGCCTCTGTATGGAGACCATGCTTACCCCATGTCGCCCGGGTGCAGGCATTACTGAGAGAGCCCGAAAAAAACTGCTGCGCAGAAATGGTGAAGATAAAGAACAAAAATGCACCATAAAGGAGCGGGTCCATCATCCGTCGTAGGCTGCGGAACATCCAGGAGTACATCAACCTGGAAACTGCAAGACAAAACTGATATGAATTAGGGATCTAAAGTTTAAATTCAGGTTTTTCCAGGTCCATTACTCAAGAACAGTTATTCCATTGACAACATTAGAAAACAATGTTCCATCTAACTATAGAAAGCAGATGACTTCAACCAAGAGAAAAAATACACAATCTCTATTGATTTTTTTACTAGGCTCCATTTGAATGAAATAGCTAAGGACTGTTAAAAATTGGTAGTGCCTTAAAAGAGATTACGTAATGACAGAAATAGCGAAAGACTTTACAGGTGAAGAAATGTATGAGCCGCAGGGTCCTTAGGCAGCGGGCAGAACGAAATATTTCCACATGCCATTCGAAGTTCAACCTGTATTTAAAAAAACAGCGAGTACAATGAAACCCATACAGCTTTGAAGTTCTCTCAGAATGTGATCAAGATGGCCGACCAACTCACATGAGAAGCGTCAGGACAAAGTCGAGCCAGTTCCACGGGTTCCGGAGGTAGGAAAACGGATGCAGGAGGAATCCACGGGCGATTATCTTCAGGTTCATTTCGATGATAAAAATCAAAAAGAACGGTAGGACGGAGTTTACATCCCAGTTAACGTCCCACGTGAAGAGATGAATTATGGTGTAGGCAAAGATGGTGATAATCATGAAAATTCTGAACACCCAGTGTGTCACTGCTCTGATGCAGAACCATCTCAGTCTGTTTGAAGGGGTCAACAGCCAAAAGGACTTCAGAGAGCTAAAGCGATGGATCACCCACTTGGTGCTGATGACCACGAATGTCTGTGAAACAAAAGCAGCAATGTCAGTATATAAGTGCCAGAGTCACCCAGGCAGTAGCCCAGGAGTGACAACCAGATTTGGGGCTTTCAAACCCTGACAGGCTGTCACGTGAATACCTCAAACCCTGACTAACATGGGGGAGAACCCAACTTTACCAAACGTCCTGTTTAGTTACAAGGCAATTGAACACAATTGAAACAACCTCCTTCAGGGAAACTCTTTTCTTAAAAAATATTTAATTTCTTATTTATGAAAAATAACTCAGCCTCTAACGGACAACTAATTTGGGAAAAGACAATTTAGGAATTACAAGTGTATACTTGGACCATGCATGTATAATCTTGATTGCATGGTGGGCATCCTTTTGGCACTTACAGAAATCATATATACTGTACATTCCATATTATTTTCCATAATATCTAAGTTCCTTGCTGTAAGTTATATATCTTAGTAAGTTAGTAAGTTTAACATCGCACTATAGTTTTGGTCATTTTTTACTGATTAAAATCTACAATACAAAATTTTGGTTGAACATTGATTCTGTGTACTTGCAATTGTAGCACGGCACCAGCAATATCATATTTCAAAGTCCTTTTGAAAGAAACTAATCGTAATCTTAATACAATCTTAAATAAACACATGTACACGTAAAATGAAAGTGATGATAATAAACTTAAAGGTCTAAAAATTGAATCAAACCGAATCAATAACTCGAGTTTGCTCAAACAATGTCTTACGTTTTTGTTCTTGTAGTAAGGATCGATTTCGTGGATGAGTTTTCCGAACAGCACATCTGGGAAGTCGTTCCTCAGGTATTTGGGCAAGGGCATCCCATCAGCGAGACTGATTTCCGGCTCCGCTTCGCTTTTCTTGCCCTCCTCCTTAATGTCCTGAGCAATCACAGGTTCTTGGGTTAATTCCCAAAACAAGTGGCCATAGCGGCCTGAGGTTGTCACCTCTCCGCTCTCCATCTTCTGGAACACAATCATGGAAAAGAAGCCAGTTTGGTGACGTCAAGACCACGAAATGCTACCCCAGCTGAGCCTTGTGACATGATGCCAGAATGTCACGGGCGCCCAGGGCTGTTTTTGCTTCTTGCAGTGAATTATTTCGGTTAGCTACAGGCCGCCCCCATAGCAATTCCTATTAATTTGGCTACAGGATGTGGCACTTAACGAAATATATTACCATGTAATTAAGGCAGCTGTTTATCCACTACGTTTAGTTTGAACCAATATAATGAACCATATCAGTACATATATATCAGTACAAATATGTATATATATATGCCCTGCTTTTTAATATGGACTGCCTAATACATGTAGTAATCATGTCAAACATATTGTAACGTTAGAAACCAATAGTTGCAAATATATATATATATTAGTACAGTCGATATCTGTTCAAATATGCTGATATGTGGTGATATTAGTAAAACGTTTAGTAATTTCACCATGCATACTGATACCAGTAGTCGAAAAAAACACTATGCAGTATTTCACTATATATAGTGCTATCACTAATGTTATCATAGTGGTGTCAATACACTTGCTAATATCAGCTAATATCACATGAAAATACAGCATAAATATATATAATCTTTCCACCAGGGTTATCAAGCAAGCAAAATAAAACTTCAAAACAAAAACTTAATATGTGACTGTACTACATGAAAATTAAAATGGGTTGAAATCAGGTTCAAAAGCTAAAATAATTTGCAACAATTAGTTTCTAACGTTACAAAATGTTTGACATGATTACTTCAAGTATTAAGCAGTCCATAGTAAAAAGCAAGGCATTAAATTTAACTCCTACTTCCATGCGAAACAAATAATAGTAGAAAGTAAGATGAAGTAGAGGAAGCAGGAATCAAACTTATTGCTTTTTTACAGTCCAATTTTTTTTTCGACTGCTTTTTTTCCATCAAGCTCCCATTTGCTTAGAAGCAGTTTTATTAGTCAGTTTGGCCTGTTCGAGTGACATAAACACGAGGATTAAAATAGAATATTTTATTCGCAATGTGTTCAATTAGTGGATCTATTCACATGATGTCATAATTTCGGGAAGGATCAAATCACCAGCCTTGGCCCTAGTGGGCTATTTATTCAAACTGATGTCATCCACTACGCTCAGTTTCCGGTGCCCTGCCCGCCCTTCTAATCTGTCCTGTCATTTAATACGCGTTTATTATTATTTTCTTCACAATCTTCACGACCTTCATGCATAATTTGGTGAAACATATTTTCATGCAGGGTTAAAGCGTGGGCTTATTAGTCGCATGTATGGGTTGGTGGAACAGAAATCTTGTGCAGATAGCAGATAAAATTAAAGCACAATAGAAATGACAAAATCCGTGTAATTTTTTCAAATACTTTCAAAAAAATTGTATAAGGTGCTTCAATTACATGTATTTCGCAATTCAATTGTATTTCTAAAGAAATCTTAAGAAAATAAATGAAAATTTATCATGTTTTAAAAAAATTCGTCTTGGCGTTTCCATTATTTTGTACAATTTGTAAAAAAGATTTTGACAGAAATTGACGATAACAAAATTCATAGTTGTTTATCGAAAATGTTCGCCTTGGGCGTCACATTTATTTTCTAATATTTATAACGAAATTTAGCCTGCCAAACATACCAAAATTCAGCATTGTTTTGCACCAAGAAAAATCGTCTACGACGCTTCCAAAATGTTGTAATTTTTGCGAAGAATTTTTGTGTAGAAAACCATTGCAAAATTAGTCATTCTTTTCAAGCAAATTCGTCTTAGGCGTTTCATTTATTTCGTAATGTTTATAAAAAAAATGAGCATGCAAAACGTTTATAATTCATAAAAATATTGTCTACGACGTTTGAATTATTTTGAAATATTTTGAAGAAGTTTTGTGTAGAAAACGATACAAAATCCGAAAATTGTTTTTTCAGACTAATTCGCCTTCGAGCGTTTCATTTACTTTGCAAAATTTATAAAGAAACTGAGTATGCAAAACGGGCATAGCGGCACCTAACAAAATTGTCTACGACCTTTAAACTATTTTGTAATGTTTGTTTAGAAATTGTAAAAAAACGGGCAAAACATAAATCATTGTTTTTGAAATAAATTTGTTTCCATTATTTCACGATATTAATAAAGTCATTTTGTACAGAAAATGAGCAAACATTTATCATTGTTTTGCAAGTCCAACAACACATACGGCGTTTCAAATATGTTGTAATATTTGCGAAGAATTTGTGTAAAACACGATCAAAAATTAATCATTCTCTTAAAAACAGACATTTTGAAGGAATTTCGTATGCCAAAACGGCATGCATTCATTATTTTTCTGCAACCAAAAAATCTTTAACAGCGTTCCAATTATTTGGGAAGAGATTATGCAAAGCAACGATACAAAATTGATAGTTTTTGGTTCAAACAAATTCGCCAAGGGCGTTTAGTTAATTTTGCAATATTTCTAAATAATTCTGCAACAGACTCACCAAATTGTGCGATGTTACCACGAAGACAGCTTTCGAGACTTCTGCAGTGGTCAAAAGTTAGTTGATATTCATTCGAAAACAAGATTGGCACCAAGATTAGGTTTCATTTGGATGAGAATTATGCATCACAACCAATTAGTCTAGGAAAATTGCTCTGCCACAACAACTCAAAACATTTCTGCAGTGGTCAAAAGTTAGTTGATATTTATTCGAAAACAAGATTGGCACCAAGATTAGGTTTCATTTGGATGAGAATTATGCATCACAACCAATTAGTCTAGGAA
>JAQIXS010004520.1:0-14895 GCA_034700785.1 Rossiulus vilnensis
GGAGGAATTGATTAATCAACAGACTGGCTTCAACGTCCCAGTAATCGATTATATTACAAATATGTTCAAATTATCACAAAACATTGCAAGAAGAAGAACTAAGCGCTAAGGGGGGATACCCCTTCTGGCTATATTTTTATTTGTAGTTCGCCTAATTAAAGAGTAGGGTAATTATTATGAAAATATAAAATAATGTGTGGGATGAAGTATGAAATTGATAGGGAGTATAAAAGTTGGAGGTTAGTTAGAGCCCAGCCCAGTTGCCCGAGCACCTTAAGTTGGCCCTTACAGGGGCTCCATGATGTGTTAGTGGGAGGTTAAATCCGCGCTAAACTGGTTAGTGTAGTGGTAGCTTTTGCGAAGTTTAGTGCTAAACGATAAGTTGTCCAGAGCAGTGACTCATTTATGTTAGTAAACAATTCTTTAAATTGTCGAGGTCGGTCGGTTGATATTTGTGTCGGATGTTTTATGCAATACTTCTGATATTCTGGGCTGTGCAGATAAAGTATAGGTGGGTCCAGTTTGGGAATTAGGTTCGGCATAGGGGACATAAATCAGAAGTGTCCGGTGCGAAAAGACTGTTTAAAAGTGGTATGTAGTATGGGCTAGTTCGTAATTGGACAACGAATTTTTCAGTAAAAAGGGTATATTTAAATGGAAATAATCCCAGGCCGTGAGGGGATGTTTCACAATCTCTCGGCAAAGCGGAAAATGTCGTTCGATTTAAGAAGATAGCTGCCAGGTATGATCAAGCCTATACTTACTGTCAGTAGCACTGATCAAGTTGGATCAGCAAAATATTTGTGTAACTGATGGCATTACTAGGTTAATATTGCAATATACATACTGTGCATGCACACAATTGTGAGAAGTATTCTCTACTAAATGTTATTCAATCAACATTTGCACCATCATTACCATCGTTTAGTATTGGGAAAATAACAAATCTAGGATTCCTACCCTTGGTCGCCTTGTTAACGGTCAGTTAATCCAACAGCTCATCAGATAAAAGAGCACAGTTTGCAGTCAACAGATAATCACTTGGTGTTGGCAAAATGAAAATTCAGGACAGGCTGCTCGTATTGCGATGACACTTTTTCCTCTATTATTATTATATTTTTTGCAGCTATTTTCTCTACACCCCCGCCCAATAACCACCACTTGTTAGTAAGAAACGTTTCTCGATATACACAAACAAAATTAGTTGGTGACAGATTTTTCTACCTCTTCCTAAATCAACCCGTGCTATATTTGGGCTATAGATTTCATTTGGACCATCGTTTTTTTCATATATTTTTTGCCATCCTTAAATGGATTCAATAGATTCCCCTCTCTATATATCCCCTCCTCCACATTTTTGTCTATGAGTTTAATAAGCGCATTCACTAAATCCCTTTCCCGTGTTTGCCTGTCTCACTTGTCACAATGTTATTTCTATAAGTTGCTGACTGATTACTTTCAAGGATAGTAATAAAAATATCCAGTGAGCAGAGCTGAAATCAAGCATTATCCAACAGGTCGATTAATTTGGGGATTTCTGCCGCTTTTTGATTGGCTGGCAACGTTGATGACCATTTTTTTCGGATACATCAATTGGATTTCATCATCTTCCTACATTTCATGTTTGATTAGGCCTAGGTTTACACTTTCGTAATAAAAAATCATTTCAATTGAGATACATTGTTTAGCTTACATTTATTTCATTTTTGGAACTAATCAAATAACATAGTTCCTAACATATTTCAACCAATTTCTTTCCAACAGCATAATTCTATCATAAGCTGATTTTAATGAGGTTATTTACAAAATGTTTCAGAACTCTTTATATCAAAGTTATAAAATAGTTTGTAAATAAATTCATTTAAACTGAAGTCCCATTAACTGAAGTTGGCTGATGTTTTAAAGTTTCATGTTATTACACAGTGATTTAATGCAAGTATTTGTTTTAAGTTAACTACGTAAAATAAATGTGAATACAAATACACTAGTAAATCGTTATTATTAGTGCTGACACCTTTTGAAAAACTTTGTAAAGAAAACCATACTAAATTACTGAATTGCACATTTTTATAAACAATTTTAATCGTAAATTTAGAATTCATAAAAAAAGCACAAGAAAGCATATAGCAAAAATGTTTTTCAGTTTATTCGTGTTTACTTTATAAGCCTAGCTAACCAACCATGCTTTCACTTAATTTTGATTAAACATGTCCTGACTAGCCAAGAGTTGCAAGCCAGGCTAGCATAGCAATCTTGATTAAGGGTAGCCACACAGTCTGTATATGAGTAATTAAATAATGTAGTCGAAATCTTCGTTAATTGCCGGCAGTAATTTCATTAACTGAAACCGTATCAGAAGAAAACTGCATTTCATGAGAATAAATAATCCTATCCCGAGACGGTTTCTAAGATTCTGGCAAGAAACATATCTTTTAATACGAGCCATTAACAAATTGTTTATAGAGCAGTTTCTCCTCTCGTGAATCTAATTATCTCCTAATTCTCGGTATTCCCGGTATTGAGCCATTATAATTTATGTTTGTAATATCAAAGAGAAATCAAATTAATGAGGCGAAAGAAAAACGGAATAAAGATGGTCATGGGGAGACGCGAGAAGCAAATATCTTGTTGTTTGATGATATATTGCAACAAATAACGGAAAAACACCATAATACCAGGGCTTCCTGAGTTGTCAAATTGCAAAATTGCAACTTTCTACTAGAATTATTGTTAGATTTCGGAGGATTTGACTTGAGTTTATAAATGTATTTCTTGTAATATTTTGCAATTTCGTCAAATTTGTATATTGTCTATTTCTCACGTCACAGAAACATGTTTTCCTGCGCACGTTTTATAGGAAATTTCGCAACCATTTTTTGCATAAAACAAAACAGCATTATAAGCGCAAAAAATACAAAAGTAACTAAAAATTACATTAGCATTATGATTTATGCTCCAAGAGGATTTACATTATGATACATTTATAAGTAAATGTAAAACGTATTCAAAATCAATTTAAATATTTATATTTTTAAAGGAAAATACCAAATCAATATGTTTGGTCATAATAACCAAGTTACATGTTCTGGCTTATGCAAACACAATGCGTTTACATTTATTTACACGTGTACACTAATATAGTCTGTCCAGCAGAGAGAAACCCACACCGATGTCCAACGGATGGAAAATGAGTCATGGAACAGGAAATATTAATCGCAAAACAGGTTCTTTCATTCTATTGGTCCATTTGTATTCTAGTTCTGAACAGAATATTTGGTCATATCATTCGTTTACCAACCAATATAACCAATATTGGGTTTTTATATCTGAGTCCAGAAATAATTTTTAAAACAACACTATGCAGATGAAAACTTGCTTCCAACCATATTTTGCGTGACACTTTTATTGCCATGCCCTTGAACCCAATTTGAAAATCATAAAATATCTACACCGGATATACCTCTACCCGATTTTAGGTTTTATAACAATATAAGGAAAAAAAGCCTGATAATTGTGAAAATACTGTGGGTCGGCCTCCAATCGATGCATTCTAGCCCAAGTGCGTGTTTTAATTGATTAGCCAGTGTCCGAGCGTGCTGGGCATTAACTGAACACTGGGCAAAAAGTGGCAAAGATTTCCTATAATTTCTTCATTGTGTAACCGTAATGATTTCTTTCGTCAATTTTTCGTGTTTATTACATGTGGCCAGTGGGCGATCTATCGTGCCAAAATAGAGCATTGCGTGAGCAGTAATTTCCCAGGATAATTAGCAATGTCCAGAATGGACCATCGTCCACCTCTGCAGGACCAACTTCGGGGCGTGGCGTGGAAAACATGGCGGTTACTATGGTAACATGTAACTTACCAAACGGGAAAAGTGAAGAAAAGTTTTAGTTTTGGATTGCTCGTTAATTGCTAACTTTTGTTAATTTTGTCATTACCAATCTGGAATGGAATAATGCAGCCTGAAACTTGAATAACCTAAAGACTTTAGGGGATCCAGGAGTATTATACTTCAATAGTTTAAATTCACTTTATACAACAAAATATATTATTTTTGAGGCATAGCTGCATGGACTTTCAACAGGTTGCATAAAGATATGAACATTTACACTGCATTTTAATATTACAAAATATATGCGTTTTGCGATAAATTAAAGTTCAAATTTCTGAACCCCATCATCTCGAAAATTGCGAAATTGTCAAAGTTCTACTAATTTTAGGGCATTCTAAATTAGAGCATCGTTACATGTATTATTCGTAAAGTCTAGTTCTCCTTTGAATAGCGATTGGAAATTTTCTAGTCAAAGTAAGTTTATTTAGTATTTATCTTTATAGTTTAACAAAAATGTCAAAACATCAATGAGAACACATTTTTTCTAGCACATTTTTTGACACAAATAATCTTAAATTTTTCTATAGGGATAGAGGCCATTTTGCGGGGCTATTGATTTTCACAATGACGTCTTACAGTTTCCATCGATAATTGACGCATTTCTTACACCAATCCAAAAATTGCGCAATATCTTTATATGATTCAAATGATTCCTTAGCAAATGTAACATTTTATGGCTCCAATAAAACGCTCATTATTAATGACGAATCGTTGTTTACAACGCAGCCTCGTCCCCAAAATGCGACCGACTCTGAATTTCGACATTTTTTCTCCCTCCCCAAACCGAAATGAATAAAAGCAACTAATTTATCATGATTAATGCTTAATCCCAATGACTGTTTATATTTATGTGTCATTTTGTTTGCCTAACTTGTGCTACATAAACGAGCAAATAATTTATAAACTCGGGAGGTTGAAATAGCAAAGGTGCCGCAACGAGATGGACCAAGACAATTGGTTTCACTTTTTTCCCTTTAGCAGTATTTTTTAAATTATTTTTTATTTGGCATAAAAAGCCCATGCAATAGGAAACGTACATCATTCGCTTATGGCTGAAAATGCTGACTTGTCTCATTATATATATAACCGGATCTGCCAGATGAAATTTTATGACTGTAATGAACGTGTTTCGCCAATGTCTCTTTTTGCCGAATTTTTAGTCTATTTTTAGCGTCATAATCGTTAAGGTAATTAATTACTGCTGCCATCCTAGCATACAAATTAGGAGCCAGCGTGACGAAATTCAAGGCTAAAAACGTAAATTTGGACGTGCCCTCATAAAATTGTGATGGTATAATTATTCGCCATGATCCTAAATGCATTTTGACATAACGAATAAATAAATAACAATAAAAGACGGCCATTAAGTCCCGACGGAAGAGGTACAAGTCTGCGGTTCAATAAAAAAGTTAAAACATTTTATTGATAAGATAACTCGCAATTCTCATTTCCATAAAACATTGTCAAAATAATTAATAAGAGAATTTTATGGGCTTTTCTAGACGGCTTATGCTGGACGTTTCGAGGACAGTGAAGGTTAAGGGCGACTTGAGCAAGGTCAATATTTCCATATTTTCCATACCCATAATTTACGAAAAACTACTGCACGAAACATCTGCCATATTGCGACACATCCTGTTGAACATCTGATAGCACTGCTAGTAAATTTAAAACATTTCAGTTTACGATGTCTTTATTAAAGGTATATTCCAAATTTCCCAATAAATTCATTTAGTAGCCAATGTAGTGCAAAAAAATCTACAGGACGTCTTGACACAATTACCATAAATACAACCTCAATAATATTTAACAAATTTATGACGTAACCTGTAATTCTAACTTTGCTATTTGCTAATTTTCTTTCTTTTCACTATCAACCTAAATGATAATTTACTAAAAACGTACGTTTCTTTTCCTGAAATCGCTAATGATTAAATCAGAGTCAAATAAGCACATTTATATACTAAATCAATAAGTTTTAAAAAATACAAATGATTGCAATTTTAATTAATGACTTCCAAAAGACTAATAAAATTATAGTAACACGTCAAACCCTGAATTCATATTTTAGTTATGCTATTTTAAAATATAGTTTTATGCCAATTGAACATTTTCATTACGAAATGAAAAAGTATCCTTTTTCTAAATGGTTTAGAAAATTGAGTAAAAGAGTAATTTGATTGTAATTTAAGTGAAAAAAAACACGTTAGAGAATAAACAATTATACCAAATTCCTGAAATTGTAAGATCATTTGACTCATCAATTAGTTACTTATCATGAAACGAACTAATAAAACAATACCAAGGGAATTTATTCTCAAATTTAAAGCAACCTGCAATGGTTTATTTTCGACATCCAAAAAACGCCTTCGCCGCACTTTTTTGTGGTGATTTCAACAAAAAAAAACACCAATGAAATAAAATATAAAAAATTGCAATGGTCTCATATTAACGCTCAAAAACTCATTTTGGCGATACAGAGCAAAAGCGATACGAGGTAACAGAGTCAGCGTCCTATTTTCTATTAAATTTATCAGTTTATTTCACATTTGGGTAAACAAACGGACAGTGCCCCCTCCTTCGGCCCCTCGATCAGCAGAGTCAGACATCTTGTGCCATTTCTCGCAATTTAAATCGCTGCCCAAAAGCGAAAATGGTTATGCAAGAGTGGAAAAAATCGATAGACATCCCTCGAGATGGTCTCATTTTTGCTGAAAAGATATCGAGGCCGGGGGAAAAAAATCGCTGGAGTGGAAAAATGAGGTAAAAAAGCGGCGTTTTGTACAAAGTGTCAATAAATACACTCGCGAAATGTCCTTAAAAATTATCGATTAGTTAGGCGTCTTTGTCTCAAAATAGCATCTTCCCTGGGCTTTGCTTCCCAGATCTTCTGGGCACCACTTTGAATGCGAGCAAAAAGTAGAAGAAAAAAATCAATTTTTCTAATAATTTCCAGTTTAGTAATTTCCATTTTATTTATGATTACGAGAGGGAAAAACGGGCTTTTATCAAAAAAGCATCAGAAAAGCGTGTCAAAAATGCAGCCAACCCCTTTCGTCAAATGGCAATTTGCCCACCAAAGTGTACATTATTCTCTAACACCATTATAACATGCCAAATACAGTGTAGATCACACGTATGTATGAAATGTGCGTGTCGCTTTTATTTTATGCCCACAGGGGGTACTCGAAATACGTCTTTGATTATTCAGTTTACGTTCGTGTTTACGTCGTCAATTTACGATCCATCAAATCTAAAATCTCTCCATCTGAATTCAAATCGTTAATTACCACGTACACGGCACACGTGAAAAATATTTTTAAAAAAACATACTGTATACAACATGTATAATAACGAAAGTATAACACGTATATATTTAATATTTAGAATTCTACAAAATTATATAATTATTCTGCATATAGGCACCTTAAATTATAATTTTAGAGAATCTATGAAGCACCTGTTTGAACTGGTAATTACATGTTTTTTATCAAATGAAATCTTACATTTCTCCTTCTCAACTTTTTGAGAAATGTGAAGGAAATGCGAGACAAGTGACTTAAATTCAGAAATATATTGACTATAAGCACAATCTGCATTAACACTGGTACACAGGACTTTAAGTCAAAATTTTAGAGGATTTAGAAATAAAATTGAAGTAAACGTCATAAATCAGTAAAAAATACATTTGCAGCAAATTCAGTGCAAAAGAGTAAAATGAAGATAATTTGTGATGTTTAATTAATGATTTCTAAGTGTATTTTCTAATTATTAGGGGATTAAAAAACCGTATACTGTATTGAATTTAAATGCTTAGCTACAAATAGCTAAAATATTTGTTAAATTGAATTTTTTGAGAAATGTGAAGGAAATGCGAGACAAGTGACTTAAATTATATACAATCCTACGTAATTCTAAAAATACGAAATGTGATTTTATTTTTGAGATTCCGGTGATGAGCTTTACGTGTACATTGCGATGCAGGCGGTTAAATTATTCAAACATACATGTATAGGTAGCACAAAAATCACTTTGAAGGAAATTGGAAATTATTTCTAGTGTCATTGTTTGATTAAATTGGAGTGTGAAATCCGCATTTGCCTGGCAACATTTTACAGTTCGCAGATAAAGTACAACGAATACGATGAGGCAGAAAAAAGGGGTGGTATAAAAACTAATATGTTGTAAAAGGCGGGGGAGGGGTTGAATAACCAAATCATGCAAAGATTTTACAATCAAAACAATGGCAATTTCCTACGGTGTAACGGAACGTAAAACAAGACAAATTTCATATAAGACACATTGGAAATTGCATCAATTTTAATTCCCATTTAGCAGGATTCTCCGTTGGGCATTTAATGGTCGATTTTCATACATTTTTCTTTTTTATCTAAGATGCTAAGATTTTTAGCTAAAAAGCGCACTAATGAATCGCATTTAGTATTTGTGACGCATTATACTTTTTAAACTTCATTTGAACACGTAGTGCATAATCTTGTAATATTTTGGTTAATGTGTTTCGAAATATGGTCATAAAACAAGTAAATCGTATCATGTGTAGCATTTTTATGCAGTTGTAATAAAGCTTTTATTTGTAAAATCAAACAATTGTCTTTAAATAATTATTTAAATAGAACACATTTGTTGGCACTTCTTAAAAGTAATATTTAGCAATTTTTACTTTCCCAGATTAAATAAATAAGACGAAGCAGTTTATAAGTGATTGTCATGGTTTCCTTTGGAAAGACATTAAATAGGATTCATTGGACGTTGAAATGTGTTCTTAATCCAGAAAAGCAATTCGGTTGATCAATGCCATTAATCGCGATTATCTTTCACTGTCCACTAATTAAGTGTTAACTATACACTCGTCGCCACTAAGATATTTGCAAAGATATAAATACGGTAAAAGTAATCGGCAACGTATCAATTAATTTTCTCGCTTTTGCTAAAGCCCAGAAAGTGCAATCCGATAATTGTATCATTGCACTGACTCTGGCTTAAACCTCCCTAGGGGTAATCACTGGATAAAGCACTTGGGCATCTGTTAAGGCCCCCAGAACGATTAAACGTGGATTTACCATAAGATCAACTACTTATAAACGGAATTTGTACAACATTAACATAGCCCTACTTCTACTGTAAGTAAAAAAAAAATTTAGAGCTACAAGTCACAAATAGACATTTTTAAAGTCATCTTAAATTGTAGTTTATCATTATTCAACGTTAACTCCCTACAACTTAATCAACTTTGGATTAAAATTAAATCCATAAGATAAAACATCTCATTCGTGTTTTCTTTTACGGATTTAATATTTTATTTCATTCAATGTTTTTCCCCAGATAAAAAATTATATTTTTGCAGAAAAGCTAAATTCAGCTATCATAAAATATGTTTACATATATGTTGTGAGCTTAAAGTTGGTCAAATTAAAAAGGGGGAACTGAATGTATACACAAAGAAATATAGTAAGGTGAGATGCTGATAAACGCGACTTATTTCTATTTTTGTTTCAATTTAACAAAATTGCAATACACAACCGATCGATTTTTAGCTTTGACCCTCCTCTAAACCTCCCCTATGTTCTATTTCATTATTTTTCCAATTGGACAGACATCTACCCCCTCTAATAGGTATCTTTACAGGTAATAGACATTGTGAAAATTACATTACGTTATTTTAGAAAAAAAATCTTGTGAGGGAGAAAGGATAAAAAGCAAAGGATTGTCATATTGCCTCTAAGATATGTCACCCTATTGCAATATTAATTAACGTCACATATCCAGATGACATGACGTCAAAATTTAATACAAAACAGGTATTCAGGTGAATGAATTTGTGGGCATTTGACTTTACAGATCAGACATTGTTCACTTTTTCTTGAAAAATGACCGTTTGAGGCCATTGTTTCTAACGGATCATAAAACTAGATATAACGTATTGATAAATGACTTATTTTAGTGACGTTTTTAGGTCATTAAATTGGAAAAATATGGTCATAGATGAAGAAGAATGTATATTTATAAAAAAGGATAAAACCTATTCATAAAAATGACTTAAAATGACGACATATTCACATACTATTTAGAGCATTAGTGGTCATTATTGGCAGGTTGCCGTGTACCTAGGAACCTAAACTCTAGCAAAATATAAAAACTGAACTTCTGATCCCATTTCATTTGTGGGAATTTAAACCCTACCACTTCTAAATTGTTTAATTTCGCTCGAAACTTCAGACAACTTTCTAGGGCATATTTACATGCACTCCTTACGTATATAACATATGCTTTCTTGGACATTTCTTGAAGCTTCTTAGTGCCAATGGCCACCATTGTAAGCAGGTTGGTAGACAAAAAGGATGGAAGATGATGGTTGTTCAACTTCATGGAGGAATCGTTCGTGTTCAAGCCCATAAATTCTGCGAACATGCCAGCAGGAAAACCCGTATGTCGTAGGAACCATTTGCGGTTGACCAAGGTCGATCAACAAGTTGTTTGACGTTTGATGGCGCTCGTTAATGGCCGTCTTGCGCCCTTTCCAGACCTCCCCTGGCTTTCTCGACGTGTCTGGCACCCAGTCCAGAGGTCAATTTGCATATTGATTTTGTCAGTTATATGCAGCCAAAGACGTCTTATATGAATAAGCAAGAGTGGAAGGCTTCGCAAACAGAGAATCGCAATTTGGGGCGATGACAAGTTAATTATTCTGCCCCAATTACTGTTAATGGGTGGGTGAGGGCTTAATCAGCGAGTGCTATAAGCCTATAAAAGGCAGAAGTGTATCGACGGGTGAGACCAGCTCTTGTTAGAAATCATGCGTAATTGCTGGAGATGGCTGTCTGAGAAGCGCACTCATCAAACAAATGATGCTAGGGATGCACTTAAGCTTCTTCATTACCTAACTTTGGACAAGGCCATAAAAGGATATGTGCGATACTGTCCACGACTCTGGTAAAACAAAGATAGTTGAGTGGCTCAAACTGTTTCCCAAATATGGATTTCCTCCACTTTTCAAACAACTCTGGGTTTTGCGAACCATGGAACTTGGTAGGCTATAATTACTTAAGTTTCTTTCTGCACTTATACATGTCCCCATGTAGTTTCCGATATTCTTCCAATGAGACCCATTACTAATATCTTCATGTTGCACCCGCAATCTTTAAATTGGTTATAAAAACAATAACATTTTTTACACTTAACCATATTTAAAAATGCTATATAATTTTCACAGCTGATTAAGAAAACATACAATGAAGCTTATTCCCGTTTTGAAAACAAACCTGTAGTTGTGACAGCTTCACTTCCTTGTCTTTTTTGGTTGTCTCAATTCTTATTCTTATACTCGTGAAGAAATTGGAAAATTTAATATCAGAAGATTTAATATTTTAACATACACTGTATCTTATTGTACCATATTCACTGACAAAATACCCTTTAAATACACTTGACAAAATAAATTAAAAGTAGTTTAATGCCTATTAGCAATTCTTTTTAAACATTATGCATTGTTATTAATTTATGAACAATTAGTACAATACGAACAATTCAGTAAAAACCATTAAATTACTGTATTACGTATTTTAATACTATTGAATTACCTGTTATTTTGGCAATATTTTTGTAAGCTGTTCAATGATTGCATTAAAGTCTAAAAATAAAAGACCTTAAATGCTAATTTACTGACCCTTCGGAGACTTCAGTGACCACTTCATTAGTCACTCAGAAACTACACTGAATCTTTTCTTTCGTAAATTTTCGAAAAAATCCGATGCCGCAACCATAAATAAATAAATAAATCGCAGTTTTGCTAAACTGCTTTTCCTCCACTTCCACGGTCTATTCCAGCGCCGCAAAAACTGCTTCATTGTGTCGTGGACAATCAATTCGCGATTGTTTGGGATTGAATTTTCGCTTTCTGGAGACCACTAAATGCTTGACCAGTGGTCAATGGCCATTACCGGGCGTTTAGTGCAGGCGCGTTAAACCACACGCTCACGCAATTAGTGTTCGTAAACAGTTTTTTTGTTTTTGAGAAGGAGTAGGGAGAAAGGGGGCGTTGATATGTACTTATATACCAAACTCTTCTTGGGATAATGACGATTAAATGGCAGAAACAAGGAAACCGGATGAAACAATTAAGAAACGAGCCACAGGGTGGCTTTATTGCTCCTCTTATTTGCAGGATTTGCCATCCAAGTTGCAATATTTTGTTAGTAAGGAGGAATTAAACAACCAAAATGATCTTATTTTGGCCCATGAATCAAGGTATTTTCCCTTTCATGTTAATGCTATTACGTTTGATATGGCTGGCCATCCATGCTAATTCACCTTGGTATTAGATCTTATATTTCATAAAAAAACGGTTAAATGGAAAAGTGAATTTACTTAACTAATATAAGAAATAGTTTTCCACAAAACATTTACTTGCAGCTTGTAATTATTACTCCATACATTTCATGTTACAATGCCATAATCAAAACGTACAAGGGTTTTATTCCACAAAATGCTAGCAATTGTATTTTACAAGTAATTTCGAGCCCAATTCTTACAAGGGAATTAACTTTGGTGGCAAGTGACAGCAGTGATAGTAGATTGCTTCAAATACTTATTATAATTGCTAAATATTTTTTTTTTGTAGAATATGTCGTCCACTAGAGTGTGATGTTTTTCATTATTTGGAATGTTGTCACTTGACCACATGTCACTTGATCACATTCATAAAAATAAAATTTATTTATTTAAGGTTTCACAAATCAACAGGGCATTTTCAAATTATAATTTTCATAACATTTACAAATTATTATAAAACAGTATAAATTAAATAAATGATGCATGTTTTAAATTATAATGCATATAGGGAGGCTACAAAAATATATTTTAGATATATATGTATATTCTTAGAAAATGTGGAGCAGGTGGGGGAGGGGATGAAAAGTGCTCCTGTGCCACCACCATGAATCTGCCACTGGCTGCACATGCAAGAATTTACACAGAAAATCAAAATAAGGGTTTAACTATTACTATTCATTCCAGCCACTACATGCTGGTGCCCACCCTAAACTGGACATAGGCGTGAAATATGGCCAGGGAACAACAAAAGGGAGCAATTTAGCGTCAAATTTGTTTGTGCACTTTTTATTTGCCCAAAAACACACTGAAAAATTCATGCGCCTCGAAAAGCCATTGTCAATTATTAGCTGGTGTTCGGGTGTCATTTTTCACCATGTGTGAAAATAGGATACTGAGAAAGCCCTCCTGGCTTTTGTTAATCTGAGCTGCAAAAATTAACGGGACCCTTTAAGGGTGGTCCACCATCAACAACAATAAGGCCTATCGATTTCCTACCCACCAGATCTCACTCTGTATGGCTTTAATTTGCCATAATGAAGCAACATTCAGCTTACCAAGAAAAGGCCTTTGTAGGAAACAAGACGATGAATAAATTATTAATGCAAATTCAGGTCCTTGCATTTTTAATGGGATATTTCCATGCTGCATCATTGACGCATATTGAAAAAAGGTAGGTTTATTGAAAAACAAATTGCTCATGGATAGGTATACGGTTCTTAAGGCCAACGAGATAACGCTGTTTGCTTTGTGAATATAAATACACTGTTTTATATAATTTCCTAAAATATTTTTTTCTATGGAAGCATTATTATATTTTTATAGCCAGTATAATGGCACCGTGAATGTTTTGAGGGTCACTGACTGATCTCCTGAAGTCGTTTAACTTTAAATAACCCCTCCTAGCAAATCAGTCAGTCAACCTTCAGTTTTTTTTCGCAGAAAAATGGAAATTGATCATTTTATGCGTATTCGTTTTAATATTTAAAACAAATTGATCGCAATCCTAAGAAGGCTACTTCAGGGCCTAAATTAAAAAGAGTAAAAATACCTGAGATGATACCAGATAGTTAATAGAAATTATTTCATAAGCTGTGTCCTGCTTTTAAAGAAGGATAAGAAAATAATAAAATCGAATTCATAATTTGGACTAATATGGCCTGGTGAGACATGCTTAATATACGTAATTCTGTTGAAATATTGGTATAGTTTAAAGTGTAAACGTAAGCAGCACATTAATTCAAAAATTTAAATTAATTACATCTATCTAAAGTATTTCCAAATTATTAATGTTTACCAAAGGTTACAAAAATGAAGGAAATCGTTTAATACCTGTCAAAGTTTTCTTGAAATACCTATCAATTTTATGTAAATCCAATAGCTTCTGATATAAATCAAGCTTAAACGTTATTACGTTATTACTTTAAAATTCACCTTCTACAGTAAAATTCATAACGTTTCATAACATCTTCATTAAAACATTCAAACGCCATTAAACAAGAAAATAGAAAATATCAAACTCATTACTAGCATTCGAATATTACAGTAACAGCTTTAAAACTGAAAAATAACTAAAATTCTAAAATTATTTTTAACCAAAACACTATGAAAAGCAATTCCAGAAGCCAAAATCTAATGTTGAATGATAATCAACGACCTTCACTTCCCCTGACTTCAATGATCTGGCCAATTTACCATCCTCTTGGGTTTCTACTACATTTCTTGCAAGTCAATGTTACGTTTCTCATTACACAGTGTGCTGGTGGCGAAATTTTCTTGCAGACAGTCAATTATACGTTGAATAGAATTATAGTGTTTCCAATTTCGACAAACATTTCAAATAATTCCAGGAATTCGGCTATTTATTGGTTTGGCTGGATAGAAAAAAAACGCATTTTAAAACCAGAGGTGGGTATAACAGCGCTGCGGTGCATCACCAAACTTATCTGTTTAATTTTCAGCTGTCCACAAGGTCTGTAAACGGAATTTGAGCAAGAATTTCCACTTATTGAATTCCAGTTTGAAGCTGTTTTAGTCATGTTGAATATGTTGAAACCTACTGCAGCAGATCGTCCAGCATCGTGCCAGCTTTGCAACTGCCTTATTGACAAAGGGTTGCTTATTTAGTATTAATTGGGTCTTGCTTAAAACC
>JAQIXS010004521.1:0-14893 GCA_034700785.1 Rossiulus vilnensis
AGGCGGACATTCTACCACTAAGCCACTTTGCTCGGTGGCTTGATGTTACTTCAAAATTGCGTTCAAATTTGCCGCGTTTTGTTCCGCCATCTTTATGACGGCGAAGTCGGTCTACGACCGTCCGCTAGTGCCACCTAGCGCCTCTCATTTATTTTTTTCTTTAAAATTTGTTCTGGGCCTTGTAATCAGAAAATACGCATGATGAGATTCAAGAGTCATATTACATGCGATCACTTGGATTTAACCGTTTTTCATCGTGGCATGAATAAACGGAGATTTGGGAAAGTTTTCTGCGAATTGTCCAAATACAAGTTAAACAGACTTGTTAATGAAAATGGCATAATACCACGAACGTTCAAAGTAAATTGCAAATATAATGCATTAGCGCACACGCACATCGTATCGGTCACATATTGTACATACTTTCAATAAACAAGATTGCCAATTCATTCTTCGGTATTTTAAATCCAGACGGTTATTGCATAAAAGCTACTAAAAGCAGGCGATGTTGATGAAAAGAGAACATTATTTTGTTATTTATGTTCTAACAGTATTTTCAAGGTCTGCGAATCTAAGAAGAAATGAAAAATGCAGATCATTCAGAGTAAAAATTACTCTAACATAATTTTCACGTTTCCTTAGATTCACGCATTTCAATTTCTTCAAATATCAGTTCAATTGTAGATACCGCATTATAATTTCATACTACGTGCTTACGTGAAAAGTAATATATTGCTTAGTATAGTCAAAATTGTGCAAGTTTTGGATTTTGATAACTTTAATTATCGTTTTTATCGCACAACGGTTAAATAATGGCATTTAAAATCTGGAGAATCAGTATCTCTTCGAGAATTTAAATTGGCCAAGACATCTGCCCAAGAAATAATTTGTTTTTCCATGATACGACTAGCCACCAAGTTTAGCCTTCTAAACAATTAATTAACCCATAGATTCTCGGGCATAGAATTGACCTGAGCAATACTTAAGCAGTTAAAATATAAAGATAAAATTCACGTACAAAATAAGGACATTTATTGACAACTATTCTCATTATGGAAACTATATTTATATTATTCATATTTAAGAGAAATTGTCCGAAAAAAATACTGTAATTGCAATGACTGTTAACAAATCTTAGCAAATATGGTTAATAGTTTGTGAGATGTGTGTATGTATTATAAGTGAAGATTACAAAGAGTAAAAACACCATTTAACCATTCAACATTCAAGTTTCATGCCGTTTATGCAAAAATAGACGTATTATTTGAAGTGAAGAAGTACGAGTTCCCTTCACAACGTAAAAAATTTGAATTATCCTTTACATAGGATATAGAAGGATAACTTTTTAAGGCCATTATAAACTATTTCATGATAAAATGGTTTCTATTTTGAGAAAAAAAATCATTTTTTTCGATACTGCAATAAAAACACGCATTTATTTCAAGTACGTTGCATTAAACAGTGCTTGACATAAGGGAGTGATACTGTATAACTGTATGAACTTATCTACCATCATTAAAATAAGCAAAATACTATCACATTATACGAAGGCCTTTAGACCACTTCAGATTAAACAAGACTCAATCGACTTTGCCTTTTAAACATTTCTTTCTTTCTCCGCATAAACAATGTAACGCTCTTTCAATTTTTTTACAAATATTTTGTAACGAATCCATTTCAATGCTTCGTTCAACTGAATAGCAGTTAGGATGAAAAGGTCATCAAAACACGTTCTTTCTCATGGCAGTATATAAGAAGCAATAGCTTTACCAGAGTTTCCATTCAAGCCGCTTTGTGCATGTATCAACCATCATGAAGTGGGGAATTGCAACCATTTTAGTACTGTGCCTTGGTAAGAACTCAGGTTTACCCATTTTGTGAAATTTTTTTATCAAATGCCAATGCAAGGCAAATTGATTTTTTGACGCCTTGCGCTATTAAATACTTTAACGTTGCATCAAACTTTTAGAAAAAAATTGTTACCGTACGTATTTAATTTCCTGAACCTGAGCCAAATTATGAACTCATATTACGTTTAGGTGTTCAAATATGTCAAAATTTTATAAAAAAATAATCTACTTATGTTTTTGATTTAATGTACAAAAGCATTTTACCCTTGAAAATTATTCGCTTTTCGAAAGAATAGGCAACTGTATAGAAATAGCAATACTAATAATGGTTAAGTCTTAAATAGTAACCCAATTTTATTCAACGGAGCTACAACATTCTTAAGAAAATAGCACACTTTAACTAAACTATTTTGCAATAGTTGAAGTTTAATGAACCACGAAATGATTAACAGTCATATTAGAATATACTATCTTCAAACTTTCATGATTACTGATTTCACTTTGCAATTTCAGTGCACGTCCAACCAAGAAAACTTGAACGTAAGCATGCTATAAGATACTGTTCATTTTAAATGATTAAATTCCGCTTTTAACCTCATTTCTCAATGTTTTTTCATATGTCATAAATGTTTTATGTTATAATGTAATGTATATTAAATCTTTCTCAATTAAATATTAAAACTCCAGTATACAAACCGGGCTATGAATACACATACCGATACATCGCTCAGTCTTTGGCGAGTATTCCTGATGTAGACTCCTCCCAATTGAGTGGATTTAGCCTAAAAGGCATTGTCCGACTCCAGGCAAGGCCAAATGGCGTTGCCATTGTTAAGGTAAAATTCGAAAAATAACACTGCTTAACGCAAAATTTAAAATTTCGTCCGCCTTGTCCATATTCGCTGCCACTAAAAGCATCCTCCGCATTTCTTTTAGTTTGATAACTTAAAAAGTGCAAAAATCAACGCCGAATTAAGAACTGTCGACATGGAAAAGATACCATATCAGTATGTGGACGTTATTCAACCGGAGGAGCTACTAGCCCCAATGAAAGTGAAATTTGACAGGGGATTGGTAAGTGCTTCATACAAAATTACTTGACATTTTTTTTTTTTTCGTACCCTAGCCTAACAATAATTCTTATTTGACCTCTATCTTCATTCAATAACATCAAGTTTTAAAGCTCCAGAGATTTCCAAATAGCGTTTTAAATTTTCTATTAAGCCACGAGATAAATGTAAATGCATTTATAAAACCGACAGTATTTTTATTGATATTTGTCATTCAAAAGTTGGATGATTTTTTTGGCATTTTCAACAAATTTAACTTGTCGAAATCCATTGTTGGATTTTAAAGCTGACGGTCTATGGTTCGGAGATATGAAGGATAATACATAATATCTAAATAAATTCAAATAATAAAAGAGCCCATCTTCAAGATGATGGACAGTACCACTGATGTATAGAGGCGCATAATAACTGATGTGATGTCCTATCAAAATTGGCTTTTAAGGACATATTCAAACAAGGTTTCGCTGCTGTAATTCAACAAGTGTTTTCTAACCAAATAAATAACAACGCAGACTTTTTCATTTACTTAAAAGATCAGTGAATTCGAGAGTAATGGCAAGGAGCCTGCATACGTAACAAACGTGAAAAGGGGCCTTCTGGAGATGCTCCAATTGAGGCTTAATGAATACTATGTGCCGGTAGCGGAAAAACCATACTCTTTAAGACAATCATTTGACTCACCAAATGAACCGGAATTGGCCAGGGGGCCAATTTCTCACGTTGACGACACTGTCGTATTCGATGTCATGGAAGTAAGTCAGACACAACAATTACGACTCGTTGGTGACGATTCTAAGCTACATCATTTTAAACCTTTCGTTTGTATTTCGTAGGATGGTCTAGCTGGAGTATGCAAAACGACACAAATAATTGAATCGAATCCGTGGCCAGGTAATCCGGACATCGAAGTACTGAATGTTACTAAAATCCGAGATTTTGACGATTGTGAAGAAGATACCGTGTGGGCCTTGTCATCCCACCCAACCAACAACTGCACAAATTGCGATGCGGAAGAAGTAGTGAGTAAACATTTCCTGTTTTTTGATACAGAAAATACCTCTTTCCCAAACGCGACGCGGAATAACGACACTCGCACTTATTATTTCAGGACCCAGTGGACAGCATAAAGAGGTACCAATACAACATTAAAATAGAGAGTGACAAGGTTGTTATTGAACGCATCGATTGCATATCCGAAACAGTTTATGCACCACTGACAACCAATGCTGATGAAATTCACAACAATCACAGGTAGAAACTTACATTTATTTACCAAATTAATGTGTGATCTATTCGTGACCTTTTTCTGAAAACCATTTAATGGAATGCTAAATTATATCAGCAATGGTCAATTTAATGCAGTTTAATGCGAAAGATAATGCGGGAAACTTTACAAAAGTTCATTTGGACACGCACGATTTGTTCATGATGGGAAAAAATGAAATTTAAAAAACCGGATGAAATATATTACTAAATGTCTGGCTTAACCGATCTCATTGTTGAAATAATGTCATAATTCATTTTAGCTGCTGTACACGGTAAGCCATTTAAAAAAAGCACATGCAAACAAGTTTCGTAAATAAAACGTATTATTTGTTCCTTTTAGAATTTAAAAAATCCTTGATGATGAAAACTAAATATCGATTTATGGCATCTGCATTAGTAATACTTGTGATTCAATTAATACAATGATGCTCACGTTAATACTAACAAATGCTTCATTTGCACGACTTAATCCACAAACTTTGATTTATTTTTTAGCAAATCGTTGATCCTTCTCAAAGTTCAACCTATTTCAACTCCCCTGGCTCCTCCACTGAATCCCAAACGACAAGAAAGCCTGCAGTACGACTTTCCTGAATTGGACGAAGGCAAGGAACCCTCACTTGAGGATCTACAAAACCGCCCCGCGTCGTTCGTGCCTTTGGATTTCAAGGAATTTGCAGACAGTGCGAGGATTCTAATAAGAGATATCAGCCTGGAAATTGAGAAGAATGCACAGGAGCCAATGGCCAGAACTCCATTAAAGGTGTACCAACTTGGCAGGGCCCTTCGAACTCTCTCTGCACCACCTCTCAGTCAAATATTAGATGAATCGGCCGTTGGTCCATTCAGCATGGATACTGGTAGAATTGTGAACGGAATTCACAAGATCAGACGGTAACTATGCTAATTATAAATACCGCATATTATATGACATTTTTTCCAGACGCTTTATTTAGCAAGTCTAATAACACGTAATTAATGTTTGATGACGTTATTTGAAGACGTTGTTATTAATTTGGTGTTAACTTTATTAAGAAAAAAAGGCTGTGTTTCGAATAACACTGGACGCTAACATTTTCTACTTTTATCCAATACAGACAAGTGACCATTGATGGCTTCTTATTATGCGGCTCTTTGCCTTGTTATGCCACTTTGCTGAAAAAAATCGAAAGCCGTGAATTAACTGAATGGGAAGCGGCACATGTTTTCACTGCAATGCCACTCAATATTTTACGACCAACTGTACCCTTCCTAGAAAAGCTTCTGGTATGTCTTCTTTCTATTAATGCTTGGTCTTTCAATTATCATATTTCGGAATGCCAATAAATGCTGGCTTATTTATGCAGAGGGTTTGCGAAAGTGACTTGATTAAAAAAGGCACCCAGCTCCAGAAATCTTCTTGGCTAGCTTTAGCCTCGATGGTAGACCAATCTTGTGGGGCCAACGCCTCCAACGTCCCGGTTTCCCCTGGATTGGACTCCTACTGTTCGGAAGAACAAGAAGCAAAATTCGTACAGGTAAAATCACGATAACTCATCTGTAAACATCTGTAATCGATGTAATCGGTTGAATTGTGAAGTCTGCTAAGCAAAGAGTAAAACTTCGTTTTTTCAGGCCATTGGTAAACAGCTCCGAAAAGCGGAAAAAACCGAACAGCGACTTCTTTTCGTCCACGCTTTAGAGGTCACAGGTTCAGACGAGATCATCCAAGTACTTCGACCAATTGTTAAGGGAGAATTTCAGGTTCACGAAATGGTGCGATCTAAGGCCGTCTTCGCCTTAAGAAAAGCTGCTAAAGAGTCTCCTCAAGAGGCAAGTACTCAAGCCACAGAGATTTATCTATTAAATCTAGGAGGAGTCTTGCAAATGCATTTTACAAACAGTTAATGAAACATAATTAAATGTAAATCTTTTTATACACAATTGAAGGTTGCCAATTTGGTTGCTCCAATCTTCCTCGACGTCTCAGAAACCACTGAAATGCGAGCAGTTGCGCTTCTCACGCTATTCAAGAGCTCCACCAAACCACATCTGCTGGAAAGAATTGCTTCTGTTACGTGGAGCGAAGATGACAATCAATTAGTTGGCTTAATCGCTACACTTTTGAATAACTACGGCAATGTCACGCATCCTTGCTTCACTGACAAGTAAGTTGATCAGACAATTTGCAGAAATGCACTTTAAGTCTGAAGTCGATTCGTTGGCATCATCGTTTGTTTATTTATCGTTAGAGCTGCGCATGCGGCGCACGCCCAAGCTTTACTGGACGAAGATATCGAAGATGATGATGTTGGAATTCAAGATTCTCAAGTATTCATCACAGATAGCGTTAACGGTAAGAGTAAAATTGCTAATGGCCAATTAAATCAAATTCTATTCATATCCGTATCATTCTTCTAAAAAACAGTTAAAACAACTGCCATCTAACGAAAATCTCTTACATAAATATGCTGAATTTATTTGTTTAATTTTTGTCTGAGTCCAACAGGCCCCTGTAAGACGGCAATCCATTAGTGCTCGCTAGTATCCTTGTACCAGATGATTTACTAAATATAGAAGATTTATATTTCCATTCTATAGAGAATATATTCGCATTTTTCACCCCCAATGGTTACATCAATTGTTCAGGTCTTCTTGTCATTAGTCATTCCTGATAATTAGCAAATGAGACATATAGGAAATAACCTGAATTAATAACGGAAATAACTGAGATATATAGGAAATAACCTGAATTAATAACGGAAATAACTGAGATATATAGGAAATAACCTGAATTCTGAAATGAATCCATGCACTGTATTTGAAACCGTGGGATCCCTTAAAAGTCAACTACGTTACATAAGAAATCAAAGTATTTCACTCATGATCATAAATGTCTAGACTAATCACTTCGTGGACGATCCATAGAGTGCCTTAGAAGGAATAATTTGCCTAATCAAACAATTATTTTCACCCTTCAGACGATTACAACCTTGCCAGCATCTTGAAAATATTTTATATCGCCAACAATAAAACAATAGCTCCTCCCCGCACATTGGTTTTGAAAGTAGAAAGGCTCGTTGCAAGCTACGCTCAAACTCCATTGAAGGTACAATAACGCAATATTCCATCGAAAACGTTACAAGCATGTTACCAGCTGCAAAATCCTGGACGCATAATCGAACAACACTGATTGCAATTTGCAGATTATGTTGCAAAGTCAGGGTATTGGCAGTGTTATCAACCGAATTTTAGGGCCGAAAGGTGCGTTTAGCAAATTGACGTTAGAAGAAATTTTCCGTAGTTCATACGCCGGTGAAGCTCCAAAGAATTACAGAGATCTCTTCACCAAGGTAAGCCATAGACGGGCAAGACATTTAACCTTCAATGAATTTGCTCAACTACTAAATCGATGACAACAATGCATTAATTAAACACTGGTGTCAAAATAGCTAAACATCGATCCTCGAATCGACGATCCTCTGAAGATCGCCTTTTTTCTGCAAACGCTCACCACTCAACAGAGCATGCGCTATCTTGATGCCCAACAAATGTTGAAATTGCTCAAAGAGGGTATTAAGAACAGCACGTTCAACATTTCATCCGGATTTCTATGGTTTGCTTTGTTATAATATATTTTTCTGAAACAGGAACCACATGGCCACAATGGCAGGACCTGTTTGGAAGTGGACTCATAATCAATACACAAAGGATCTTCAATTTTGGATTCGTGAGATATCAACTCCCTTCGGCCTTAGGTTACCCCATTGTGGTCAAATTTGAAACCCCAGCCATTCTAAAGGTCAGAGGCAAAGTCAGCATTAACGTGGAAGAAACGTACCAAGTTCCAAATATAAGATTGCCCATTCCCAAGAAGATTAGTGTTCATGTTGACATTAAGCCAACGTGAGTATATAGGCTAGTTTGGAAACATTTTTCATATGGCTTCGTTTCAATCTTCTTACCACCCACGTGATTGAAGCCCTGCTTGAATGAGCGGTTCAAGCACGTTTCATGACATTACGTGGATTTCCATTAACCACATAACTCCGCAAGGTGTTAGCAATCAAATCTTAATTGTGATTCATTTCGAACGTAATGAAAGCTACTTGAACATAACAATTACTCCAATTGAATTTATCCTTTCAGACTTTCAGTTAATTTGATAACCATGATGGGAGTTATAAATCCATTCCGTAAAACATACGCAGCAGCAGGAGTAATCAGCAGTTTGTATGTTTCCGTTCCCTTGGAATACAACGCTCACGTGGACGTGGCACAAGCCAAAATGACATCCGTGGTGAAATACCTGACACGACAACCGACGTCAGGTCATCAGATGCTCTTTAATTATAAAGTGGACCCATTCACAGCCATACTCAACTATGGAACATTTGATCCTCAATATATACATTTGAAGCCAATAAGAACGAAAGATAAACCAGACGAAGTAAGTTTACTTGTTCTTCCAATGACTTAAAACATAAGCGCATTGCAGAAAAGAATCAATCAGATTTATCACCCTTCATTGTTTGCGAAACTCGTCTACATCATCGACCTTGTCAAACTGTGTCAAATATAGGTTGTTTTGCGTTCATTTAAAATCAAGTTTATAAACAAGGCAGGCAATACTTCCAAGCACAGACTACTGACATTCTCTGAAATTCTAATTATCTAATATACAGAAATCGCCAAAGTTAGCGATTCAGAAACCATTTGAAATTTCCTTATGTTATTCACCTCATCAGATATGTTATGCTTGAAGGTTACAAATGTTATTTTCAGTATGAATATCCTGTTGGACGACAACTTTTCGGAATAAACAGCGTTTTGAAAGTAAAATCAGACCAATACTGGCAAGATCAAGGATCATTCTGGAGCTACTTTTTTGAGGACAACGACCTATTATCTTTGGCTACCTCGTTTTGGGCAACTCCTGACTTCAAATACAGGCAATACACTCTTCTGGTTGATGCTGACGCAGCCAAGAGGGCAGAGGTAGGAACTACTCTCATTTGAAACAGTAATGATGCATTTCCCATAATGATTAAGCATGCAGTTAAGTATCGATGTTACCTTATAATTACCCTGATAAGTATGGCCAAAGACATCTAAGTTTGCGCAAACTCAATGTTCTTGAGCCTTTCTACAGGTTGATAAATGAAACCCTATGTCCTTTGTTGACTTTCCTTTTAATACTTTAAAATCACATTTGTGGACTATGCAAAGGAATATACGCTGCATGTCGTCATGTATGTATTTTTCAGCTGAGTATGACAGTAGACGTGGACTACATCCCATCAAAGATTCAAGCGCTGCTTGCTCGAGGCCGAACATCTTCAAGAGGTGCATTATCACGTCTACTTGGATGGTCTGCAATTCCTTGGCAATGCGTCGCTGAACAGGGAGAAGATGTATCTATATTCCAGTCCTATCAATTAAGCCGTCGCCCCTCCAGCACCGGAAGAAGCGATTTATTTCAAACATTCAAGAATCGTGATTTAACGGTTGGATTAGAGGCCAAGGTGGGAGGCATAAGCTTGCCATGGACTAGGGAGGCCGAAGAGGATGTCGGACGCAGGCAATGGCGTGGGGAGACCGTAGAGGCAGTCAGACGCAGGCCATGGCGAGAGGAGGCCGAAGACCTTGAGGCGGTCGAACTGGACACCAAAAGACGAGGCTGGGCTCGCCCTGACCATCACACGCAGAAAATGAAGCGTTCGATCAATGAAAGATTATCTGCTCATTGGGATGAAGAAGGATGGGATTCTGGTGCTCTTGAATATGATGTTGATGATGAGGAGGTGGAAATACCCTGGATTCCAACAAGCGAATCGCCTGCAACTTCGGGTGTGAAATCTGGCTTGCACTCAATTCCCATAACCAAAGAAAACGCCAGTACGTACGCTTGATTTTAATAACACTTGCAACTCCAGGTTGAATTGGCATAATTCATGGTCGACATCACTGATAAGATCTTCTTTAGGGGTTAGATTTGGCATCTTATCAGTGACTTTGTGAGCTTTCTTTTAGATTACTTAGTTGCCACAGCTAATTTTGGCAAATTGTTTGACACACTCTTGGGCAAATTCCACCTTTAACAAATGTTTTTAGGGCGATGGATAGCAAATTCAGGAAACTGATTTTCGTCTATTACTAGTCTGGTCGTCCTGCGACATAGGCGACCAATTTTGTAATAGGTCAATGACATAAAGAGCAAAGTAACATGACATATTTCACGAATTTACCTGATGTGCGTTTAACTATGTGCGTAAGACAATAATAGTTTCCAAATGATTTTATAACTGATTTCTTGTATACTCTTTCCAGAAATGCAGATAGATGAAGGAATGAGTACATTTTGATCAGTCTTTTGCTTCTTTTTTTTCAGGGAACGTTGTAAGGGTTAAAGTAGATGTGTCATTAAAAAGTCCTACTTTATCACGGGAAATGAAATCGGTCCTTACACTTGTTCGAAACAAGGCTGTCAATCAAGACGCTATGAAACTGGAAGTGTCCTTTCTAAATCCTCCTTATATTCCGGGCGACTCGCTTCAGGTAAAATCAACAAGAGCACGGTTTTAGATAATAAGTTAAATTTCAAAACCATCCAACTAATACTTGTTTATGCTTAGATCTGCGCTTTTGGCACCACGCAATATCCCAAACTGCCTTGCAGTTATGGTAAAGCCTTAAACCCCGATTCAGTTGAACCCATTGTCAGCAGATTGGGTGTTTCTTTTGGCAAGATTTGCACCGATCAAAGGAAAATTGAACTTCAGGTAAGTGCAGGTGGATCCGGTTTCCTGCTGCATTCTTTGTATTGTTACTGAGATTGAAATGACGCTGATGAACTTGGTTTCAGGCCGTATGGTCCAAGACAAAGGACCAGAAAGAAGCTGAGCGCCTAGGAAAAGCATGGTTTTTCAAACAGTGCGCCAAAGATTACCTTGAAGGCAAGAGAATAAGCGAAGCATGTGAAGACGCCGTTGAAGCTATCGGAGAGCTGAAGAAGATGGAATTGGACATCCAGTATAGAGACGTAAGAATCGATTCTTGAAAGTGCTTCATTTTAATGTGTGACAAATGTTAAGGAAGATGGGGAAAATATATTTTTGACGTTCCAAGAAAACTTTAGCGAAATTCATAAAAAGTGGCTACGTTTTCACATCTGCAGCATATAAGGCAGAGTACAAAGATTGTAAATAGGCAACAAAGAATATCCACGTGGCCACTTTTTTCATACACCACCAGCCAAGTTTTAACAACATGTGAATTATTGCATCGCCGCAATAATTAATGTCATCTTTCTGACTTATACCTCTCTGTACATTAATTTGTCAATAACTATACAAGAGAAATGTGTCAAAAATCGCAGAAATTCAAACTAATCATACTATAATCAATTCAAGTTTTAATGCGATGTTAATTTGTGTTTAGCTTCCAGATGTTGTATACAATGCGACCTACAAACTAGAAAATTGGGTCAATTATCTCTTCTACCCATACATGACCAAAAATGTAGTCGATATCCATAATGGCGAGGGCCATCTCAAGATAAAAGCATACTTTGATGATTCTGACCCCACCATCGACGTTAAAGTGCTGAAACCACGCTCAAACATTTACTACGAGAGCATCTACACCGATGAAATTTCCAGGTTTTTGAAACCCATGAATGCGCGAGTGGGTTTCTGGCGTTCCACTTTCGATGATCTCACTGGCGGATATAATCCAGGTAAGACACATTTCACGCGTGCAAGACTTTCGATTAACACTAAGTGAAAGCTAACCAAAAACCAATTTGTTTGCTCTTGCAGCCACGTGTAAACTCATGGGCAGTTACATCGAAAGCTTCGACAACAAAACCTACTTGATTCCGATTAGCAAATGCAGACAATTGCTCGCCAAAGACTGCTCGCCCACCGACATCTTCAGCGTTCTGGCCAAGAAGCTATCAGCCAACTATGGCAAGGTAAGGGAAATTCGACGTGGCATTGTGGGCAACTTTAACAACTGTACTAACATGTCGTCGTTGCAGGAACTGGAAGTTCATCTGCTAGATCACAAGATTATAGCGAGGCCCACTGGCCCTCACGGGAGTGGACAATTCGAAATTGTCGTTGATGGGCAAATGGTTGCCATGGAGAAGAACACGGTGAAACTGGTGAACGCCATGGGCGGTGGAGGCGAACAGAAAGTCATCGCCGCAATAATAGTCATCGGGGACTTGCTGCACATTCGAGCTCCATATCACGCATTCTGGACAAAATTCGACGGCGATAACGTCAAGATTGAGGTTGGCTAAGATTAGAAGGAACAATAAAGCAAAATCAGTGAAAGTTTACAACCCGTTGAGAAAGCACTAACGAAGAACGTCCTCATTTTTATTTCAGGCCTCTAACTTGCACCGCGGAGACCTGTGTGGCGTGTGCAGTGAATTCGACGGTTCCACTGACCAGACCTTGGTTGGACCCGACCAATGCGAGTATGCCGATCCGAAGGACTTTGCGTACAGTTACACAGTGTCTGACAGCAAATGCTCGGCGCCAGCGCCTTCCGATAGAAAAATTTGCCCTAATACGATTACGCCATATTCCTCAGATCTTTAGATAAAACGAGATCGAGCTTCGTGCAATGGCATCATTTACCAAAGAAAAGGGACATGCAAAATAAACAATATTAGTACCAATTATCTTAGTCTGTTTGCATTTCACTTCCCTATGCATTCCTTCCTTAAGTTTACGACCCACGAGCTTGAATTTTTCATGGCTTGAAATTTTATTCTGGCTCTGGTGACACCGTAGCCTGTCCGCAATTGTTGAAAACATGGTCAAATATCTTAAGCGGCGAGGTCAGAAACTCAACAATTCCTATACTATCATGACGAATTTAACATATTATGAGAACGAATCGTTCTCCGATCTAAAACTTAAAACTGGTTCTGGCAAAAAGTGTTGCTCCATGTGCACCGTTCGAGAATGATCTATACAAACATGACTTCTCGAAGTGATCAACTGTGTATTTTTTGTACAATATGGGGCAAACATTTGCTTGCAGAAAACATGTCTTTGCAACCTGGTGTCATTAGCTATGTACTTGAGTAAAATACGAATGGCTATTAACTGTACTGTTCATCTGTTTTCTAACATGAATTACTTTATATTTAATTAGGAAAAATATTGTTATTTATAACCAAGGCTGCCAATCGATCAAACGCTTAAAATCGAGAGACAACTTGTAAATCATGTAAAAGGAAGGTCAATAAAATGGAAATATTATTTATATAAGCGTAATTACATAATGTGGTTTTCATTTAAAGAGCGTTGAATGAGCATTTTATATACGGTATCCATTGACAAGTCTGATTAAGTGTTTAATTGAAAGATAGAATACACTGTCCAAATAAAGCGTAAATGTAGAAACTCAAGTTAAGTGGAATTATACCAATTTATCGCCATGAGCAAATAACTTCGATACATGGTGTTATAAGAAGCATTAGACAACTTAATGAAGCAACCAATTTCAATTGGGTGCCAGTTTAAGACTTGAAAAGTAACGCATGCTGGGAGAACACACAGAAGGGTGTTGCTTAGAAGTAAAACCGAAACGTTTCCTAAATTTTCGAATACATTTATGATGATGATGTAAATATTAATGCATTTTCTGACATTAACTTCCTTAATCATCCATAATTGACTTATTTAAATATAATATCATAATAAATAAACTATGTAAAGGGTGTTTCAAAAAGGATGCCACTCTCTAATGTATTTCTGTATAGTTAAATGTGGAAAAGACATTATAACAGATGCAAATGAGACATTCATGTTTTCATTCAACAGATTTTGAAGGTGATGTCTTGAAACCTGAATACATGGCGCTTCGGTTCTACAGAACCAGTCTCACGAACTATATCAATCAAACAAGATATTGTCGGGAATGGCAGACTATAGAAACTGTAAACTAATCTATCACCTGTTTGTAAGATTTGTACGTAAAATAAGTCTCAGCAATAAATACACGTTCATCTTTGGAAAATGGCATGGCTAACACAACACAAATGAACAAATGAAAGTTCTATTCTTGTGGAACTTGTTTTATTTTTGTTTTATGTAATTATCTTGTTATATTTACAATGTATTACCTGCACTAATGGAAGAACAGAAATTAGCACCTCGCTGCACTTGTAGGCCTATAACGTCTTTTACTGAGTTATCGATACATCAACATTACATGAATTGACGATGTCCTATAAACCAAACACTAAGTGTGTGCAATTAGAAGAAAGTTGCAACAGCCTGGATGTTGGACATTAATAATCTTTAAAAGATTATACATGCATGTGATACACTGGAAGGTTTAAAAGTATCCAAACTAACTTTAGTATCCAAACAAAATTTAGATGCTACCTGAATAAGGTTGTAGTAGGCCATTTAATATATCCATTATAAACAGCTACACATAAATTTACCAAATGTATGTGATATTATTTGATGTAGCCAGCTCGCCTACATATCACGCATACATATTACTAAAGTGACTCTAGACATAAACCTTGATTTTGGAGAAATCATCATTAAGGTTTTCAAAATAAGTCGAACTCGGTTATAACGAAATCTCGGATATAACGAGAAAATTTGGAACCCACAATAATCTTTAAAAGATTATACATGCATGTGATACACTGGAAGGTTTAAAAGTATCCAAACTAACTTTAGTATCCAA
>JAQIXS010004522.1:0-14889 GCA_034700785.1 Rossiulus vilnensis
GCTTGGTGGTCCAGCAATTCGGCCGATGCAGACGATTCTCTGGAACCAGCGAGCTAGCGAAAAGATAAGATTTAGATTTTATTTCATTAATTCAATGAATAATTTATTTGAACTGTTAAGCCTAGCTTTCCTACGATTGTTATTTAATGCAATAAGAAAATTCATTTTATGGGGCTTCTGATTATGTAATTTTCTGTAAAAATTCCTGATTGTTTCATAAAATGTTTTTTCTATTTTTGATACCCTTTTTGTGCAAAACAATTGCCTCTTTAAGTGGCACCTGTAATAGGTGAACCAATCCTTATGTACATGCAAATAAGATAAACAGATAAAATGTGTGCCGCTTCCCCTCATTTAAATACTGAAATTCGTTTAATTTCTTCTTGAAATATATGACATTACATGGGTTGTGCAGTTGTTGTCTGTACACGGCGATACGAAACACTACATTTTTGCACAATGTTATTTTACACTACAGCACTTGTTTTCCATTAACATGAATGTGAATACAGATTGATATCAAAATTGATTATCAGCATTTGCTGAATCACTCCGAGAATTCTTATAAATGCTAAGTATGTATATATATGGGTAAAGAATGCTACACCTCATATTTCAATCACATGAAAACATGCTTGGAAGCTAAATTTACACTACAAGTTCCCTAACTTGCATAATGAGATCATATTCATAATTTCATCAACCTTGCCGTCCTGAATAACGTTTACAGCCGTTATGCAAATAGGCAAATGGCAAGCCTCCATCCATGATGACAACTAGCCCATACATTTGTATGTCAGGGCAATTAATTAATTGCACAATAAAGTTGAATGTTTCAGCAATGAATATGTCGCAACGATTGTATTACCGTTGCATATGCTTTATGTGGGTTTGCAAAATTCTAGACGAATAAACTGCGCTTTAGTTAACACGCAGAACTCTGATGGCACCAATGCTTAGAATTACTTTTGAAACACTGCGTAAAGATGGTATTACGGTGCAGAAAATAATTTGTTTTGGTGTATTACAGTGCCCATTTGAGACTGGTTGAAGTTAAATGGACATCATCTGGATTGTGCTCAGGGTCTATACGTAGAGGCGATTATCGCAGTTTTTCTAAACTGCAATTTGGTTCTAATCAAATGGGCATAAAAGTGTATAATTTGATAATGTCCATAATTATTACCATATAAAGTATTCGTTAAAAAAACCTGTGTGCATGCCAATTGTGCATTAGACTTCAATGGAAGATGATCCCTTTAAAAAAGGATTATCAAATGCTCTGGTTGAATGTTTAGACAACCACAGATTGTCTTCCAACCAATCTGAAAAAACGTTGATTATTTTAGGATCGTCAGTGCACAGTGAAACCTGTATTTTTTGCAGCACACTGACAAAAACGATTTGTTTTGTATAAAATGCATGTCGTATCCTGGCAAGTGACGTGCCTGTAACAATTAGCAAATAGTTTGTCGTTAGCTGGCTTGTTGTTAGTAGCTGCTAATTTTCCGCTTAGGAATGAGAATTGAGCATTGATGTTCCAAGTTATCTTTAACCAATGTTGCAAGTAAACTCGATGCCACTGAAATGCCTCTTCGCTTAGCACGATGGATGTTCTCAAGCTGCTGATTTGAAGCATGGCGTTCTCCCAAAAATCCCTAGTATTTTTCAACAATAGTCGTGTTTGGTTGTTTATTCTATGATGATGCAGCGTGCTAAATGTTGATGGAGATAATCGTACAGCTCGTCAGAAGCTCCTGGACAATTCGTCAATTCAAGCTCATGTAAGTGACGAAGCTGAATCAACGCTGATAAGCCACCAGCAGTCAATAATGGGCAACCTGGAAAAGAATTCATAAATCAAATATCTGAAATCTTTCAAACAAAATGGACGTTTTTTGGGACCGATTGCGTTAAATCGAAATGAAAAATAGCACCAGAAGACGAGATAATTTTCACTCACCGGCTACCGAGAGGACTTGCAAGTTGCGCATGCTGCATAGGTGCTGAAGTCCAAAATCGCGAATTTGGGTGCACCAGCGCAGAAACAAAGCGCTCAAGGAGATCATTGTGGAAATGTAACCGATGCCAATGTCGGTTATGTGGACACACCTAATGAAACACAAATAGTTTTAAATTTTTAAACATTTTGCTGTTGGGAATGAGCGTTGTGAAGAATAATAAGTGGTGTGTTTGTTATTAATATTATTATTCAGGGTGTAACAATGATTCAAGTAGTATCACGATAAAAAAATATGTAGGCTCGTTGATTTTTCGTTCATCATGTGGTTTTCCATTTTTAGCAGAAAAATTCCTAAGTAAGGTTTGTTTCCTCCCTATCTTGCTATCTCCCTCTGCAATTCGCTTATTCGTTTCATCATCTCCTTAATGTTTATCAATTTTCCATGACATTAACAACATGCATTCGCTCCAAAAGCAAAGCCTACTTTTAAAAACCTTGTCATTAGCATTCGACGAATGCCAGAAGCCTTCAACGCATTCATTTCCCCTCCTCTCTTCCCCTTCCCCTATAAAATTTTCTCAAATTTGCTTCCCCGATTGAGTTTGCCAAATCTGGCTGCAAATCGGAGCGGATGCCTAATGCGATAAATGTTGCTTGAAATCGAAAGTTTATCATGGAAATTGATGAAATTGGTTTCGACGAAAACATGCGCTTCTTCGGCTTCTTATTCGCCGGGAATAAATCACTTTAGTAATTAATTGCCCGAAAGGACATGTGGCCAATTTCCCACAAAAGCCTGCTCGAGGTCGTTTCTGGTAGCCAGACTAGTATAGCCTCTTTCCAACTGCCAGCCTTTTGGTTAGGCGTTTTAATTTGGTGCAGGAAATGGCATTGTGTCTCGTTAATTACTGGGTTGCTTCAACAACCTCCTAATATAGCATCCTCAAGCTCGTTTTTCGTAAATGTAAGGTGAGAACAAAAGGTCCGAGCTCTGAACTTAAACCACGCTTGCTTTTGCTCATATGCTTGGAGCTGAGCTAATCAATAACTTCGCCCTGAAATTGCTCGATAGGATAGGACGGTCTCATAATCTGAAGAATGGAAGAATTAAAGGGAGGGCCGGACCAAAGCGCCGAAACGTTACTACAGAAGAGATTTGGATTGCATGCCAAGTGGTTAACGGTAGCCACCTGTCCAGATAGGGTCAAAGCCCGGTCTTGGGTGCTATGCAAAGATGACTGCATCAGATCATATTTTGTTGGTGCCCATGATGGTCTGGGCCAGATGGTCAGATTGCCAGTCTGGTTTTTATAACACCATGTACGTGGTGTATGCTCTCCGTTTCAAGAATGCCCAACCGTGGAAACATTACACATTTTTGTTTCAAATAGGGCTACGTATTATAATTGCTAAATTTATATTTTCCCATGTAGAAGTGGTCTACTAGGGTCTCAGCTATTTCTAATAATTTTAAAATGTCCAATTTATTTATCAAAAATCGAATAAACTTGAAAAAACCGTTATGCAGCTTCCAATGCCCAACTTCGGAGGTTTCATTCAGAGGAAAAACCAGTTTTCGGATGACTCGTAACGGTTTTTTTTCAATATTATAAAATGTTTGTATAAATAAATGGGACATTTTCAATCATAAAAATAAAAAGATTTGAAGTAAAAATGAGTAGTTTTTGCATCGTTGGCATCCCGTTAGGTCGGCATGATTTCCCTAACAAATACATTTGGTTCCCCTCAATTTACCCCCTAGCTAGTGCCTGCATTACTAACATTTCTGGCAATACTCTTAAGTTCCAAGAAATAAATTAAAACTACCAAATTAGTTTTGCCTGAATTAAAGGAATTGTAAGAATACTAGTACAGGTTTTTTTTAAATCCTACTAGTGTTTGATTTTAGATTTTTGTCGTATTTATCTTGCAAATTAAAATCAACGAAAGAATTTGAATAAAACATTACTTCAGATGGGTGATCCAGGGTAAAGCAATTTTTTTAGCTGTCATCATTCCTTAGCGTTAAAGATATCGCAAGAGATTGTTTGCTTTGCTACTTCTCCAAATTGGCAACTTCATGTTTAGAATAACATGATTTGCGACTTAGTTTTCTCCAGTGTGTATCCTCTTTATTATAACGGACCTACAAACTCAATTTTCCTGAATTCCAAACTCAGTAAAGTGCCTTTGGCACAAACCGCATACGCATTCCCTGGAGCATCCTTGGAACTGGATTTGCTCGGCCCCGGGAAGGCATGCACCACTACAGTCGGATTAACGAAAGAATAGACTGCGAATTCAAATGGAGCAATAGAAAGGACCTCTTGTGCAATTATTCCTTCCTGTCCCATGGCTCATTTTCCATCGGTGGGCATTGGCGCCGATTAGGCGTGACTTCCTTTACGAGCGAAGGCATGATCTGTAAGCTGAATAGCTCCGATTGGTCAAGGCACAGTCTATTCTTTTGTTGATCCGGCTATAATGTTTCCTCTTTACATGCATGTTGATTGCAAGATCACGCCCTTTGCTGACACTCGATGTGTTTTCTTGACAGCAATGGCAGAGGCTAGACATGCTAACGAATATTAATCCCCATTTTAACTGGCCCAGAAAGCGCTTAATTGAAATCTCCCTGGGTACCATAATAGAAAGCCAATTAGAAAGATGAGTTAATTGCTTTTCAGCTTGGAGCTAACAGAAGTAAGCAACATGAGCGGCGGTGCCACAGTCTCGAAGGCTTTTAGTCTGTCATGCTAATCATTTCATGAGTACTGAGTTTGGCTCTTTTGTGGGATTTGGAGGCGTGCGATGTTATTTATAGGCCCGCCATCAAGTCGTTCCTTTCCATTACAAATTCGCTTCCATCATCCACGTGGTTGCATCATATGGGGAAAAAATGAAAACCCAACTGAGACAAATATCCCATTTTCAAGCTGAAACTACACCAGGATTTAAGTAGCGAGTCTGTAAGCCAGACAGTGCGCGGCTATTTACATAATGGAGTTATCTAATGAATTTACAGCTAGTCTTTCCGCAACATTTTCTTCGTGGCCTCTTTCGTTCATCCCCTTCCGGCTAATACCAAAATATGCAATTTCAGCAGAATTTTCCATTCGTCACTGGGCGAAGTAATGTCTTCCAGATGTTTCCAATGGCGACGCGCGTGCTCGCTGACCTTCAGTTCGCCACGAGCCAAATTTTACAACAGAAATACCGTAATTGTGGGCCATGATTTATACATGAGCCCATAAAACACATGAAATGCGTTTTATCGTGGAATCGTATAACGACGGTCAAACAAAAAAACTCCCATGTCCTTCACCCATCGGGTTTCTGCATGTACGCTAATTAAACGAGTTGACGAGGGAAATGATTATAAAAAGCCGACAAAGGCATTTAATTATTTATTCCAGGGATCGGAACACTCCCTAAGCTGCTAACATTTGTATTTTCTTGCGCTAGGGCCTGGCCGCAAAACCCACATTTACTGGTATTGCGCATCCGTGCCGAAAGTGTCAGGCCAGAAAATCGACTTCGCATCGAAAATCGAAAACTTGAACGTTCGTAGTACTGATTGATCTGCACGGTTAGATCGTTTTGTTACCATGGCAACCTGCATGACTGAGGCGCATGGGCAATTTTCATTCTAAATGCTCAGTCTGAACCTTAACATGTGGATTGTAATTTCTGATGCTTTGCGGGTACGCCATTTTGCGAGGGGCAGCCTCCATCTTGGGGCTCTTGCCCTTTCTCCTTTCCCCCTTTCAGCACCAGCGCCCCTCAGCCACTGTTTCTATCTTTTGGGTTGCGCAAGTTCGTGGGGAGTCAAGTCAGTGGCCTGTGAATTTCGTCGTCAACGCATGGGGAACCGCGGGATTTCCCATTCGGTTTCGAGGGTATGGCCGATGAGAGGATGGAATCAATGCCGTTACAAAAAATAGGCAAATTCATTTCCAAAATCTATACGTGAAACGTTGAGCCGCTTCGGCGTATCGATGGACGCTATTTACGGACGTTTAAGTAAAAGTAAATCTGACAGTTGTCTGCAATTTCGGCGAAACAAATCGGGATTTATATTGTTTCGGTGTGTTTTATTTGTGTTTTGAGCTCGGTCTCGTCCGTGAATCGATATTGCTATTGAAATTCAGACATAGCCATGCTTTCGCTGTTAAATATTAATGTTCAAAAAATAGCTGCGTATCGTCAAAAAAACCGGAACGATTAGTAAAATATGCGTCAAAGAAAAAGAACTAACAGAATAAATTAATAAGGACTATTATTAGCGGATCTTTTGGGATTTACGTTTTGTAAATCAATAATAAAACGGGTGTGTACGGGTCATTGAATCATTTTAAGCAAAAAAAGAAATCAACCAAATAGCCTATCTGTTGAACATTATTGTTCAAAAATATCATTAAAGAAAATACCAGACTAGTTTACGAGAACAATTTATTCAGGGTTCCCACCGAAATGAAATTCCCAACCTTCCTGCCTTTTCCAGGTTTTGATGGAAAGAAAATTTATAAATTGCTTATATGTTTATTTCTTAGTTCAAATGTTTAAAGTGTGCTATGGAAAATAGCGTAATCCTCGATTACTGCTAAAGTGTGACTGATACTCCCTCTTTTGAACAGTATCATAAAAATTAATCATTTGATAGAATATGTCAATTTAAGACTGGCATTTTATCTGATGAAAATTGCGCTGACTTTTACATGAAAGTTTGACATTTCTCTGACCTTTCCAGGTTGTTCCTACTTACCTAATAATTCCAGATTTCCCAGACCAGTGGGAACCCTATTTATTGCTCGATTATACCCATTAAAAAACTGTCAATACAATTAGAACCCCTATATGCTAAAAGTCATTAAAAACCTAACCCTGATCGAATTTTGCCTGAATAAAGCCCGATCTAAAGTTACTGCGACATTTCGTGACGATGCAGGATGAAGGGTCATTGCAAAGGTCACAGCCCATAGTCCCATCTGCCTCCCAACCTACACCGTAAAATATTAGAAAAAGAACTTGATTTGAGGCTACATGTATATTGATGGTAATTAAGTGCCAAATTGGCAGCTGCTGGATACAGTTTAATTCGCGGAAATGCAACCCGCTAATCCACTGTATTATTCCGAAGTACTCCCACTACTTGTTTTCCGATAACCACCTGCGAGGCAGCTATTTTGCTACGTGATAATCAAATAAATTACACCTGTGCCCGCATTACGCTGGGTATGAACTGGCCCAATCTCATTTATTCTGAAAATTACACGTGTGGTGCCTGACATTGGCACGGCAAAACAAAGATGGGGAAGGTTCATGCACTCAGAATTGCCTCAGACTTGAAACATTGTTGATGGCTATAAATATGCCGGATCCGTGTGGTTGAGTGTGGGGAGAAAGGCTCCTCTGGCTTATAAGGAAACAGCTAACACGCAATTGCGCTGCCTTTTGAAGAACAAATTGGCATCTCTGCCAAATTGCGACATATTTCTGTTAACGATGGGTAATGGGGTTGCTAACGTATTTCCCAAACGTAAGCACGCAACCTATTCCGAGTACAAAGCCCGAAACAGCTGAGCCAGACATCCAAGGTATGTGGAATGCATTCCTGACGTTAACATTTACGTGATTAGTCGTTGGAATTTAAATTAGAAGCTCCCAAAAACCTGATGGATGAATGTAATCGGTTTCCAAATCCAATTATAATTGACGGCAACACTGGAGAGTTCAGTTTAGCTCAGGATGCTCACTGTGATCCCTGAAAGATGTCTGATTTCTTGGACACACTGTAGACGGAGAAATCCTGAATGAAGTCGATGGGATTCGGCAGTCAAACGACTAGTGCGGTTGCTGTGATTCCCGAATAAAAATAAACTGGAAACCGATTGACTCACTGAGGGGGCAGCGATCAATTGGTGTGCACCATTTCTATGGCAACTTTGATGACCATCTAGGATTGCAAAAAAAAGAGCCGCTGACGGTTTGATGCAGAACAATTGAGGTTTTTGTTTCTTGACACGGCTAATTTAAGAAGGCCGCCGAACAAAATGTTCAATGATACCTCATTAAGCAGCATCCACTCGATAATCGACCTGATGACTTATGACTAACCAATTTATCGCGCATGTATTGACGTCATCTCTTTCTTGACAAGGTTTGTTTTGTTGTGCCACGCAAATACTTCTGTACTTCTCGGTTTGTTTCCTACTTTAGTATCCATCACAAGGTAGGGTAAAATTAACCTCATGGTTTTCCATTGTAAGACGTGCTATAACGAAGTTGAGTAATAGCATCGTACAAGGCCAGAAATGCATGAGTGCCCCCCTTAAATGGGTGCCTGAAAGGAAACTAATTTCCAGTGTTGCACCAAATCCTAAAATGAGTCAATGAGCGTGATTTAACCACAGTGGTGACAGGAATTGCCTGATATTTAAATCAATTTACAGCACAAATTAATTGGGTGATATGCGCAAACCATGTCCAAATTATTTTTGTTATACATGTGTACAATTGTATGTACATGCACATGTAACTACCTCACATATTGCATTTTATAAAGGCGAAAAGAAATAAAAATGTCAAAAACAGCCAGACATTATTTTGAACTTTTCACTTATTTTATTACTCTATACGCTGTGTCAGCCAGTTTATTATCGAATGTTTTTATGCTATTTTTTTTAGAATTGCTTATTCAAGGAATTTTCGATTATTTGTGCCGCTAAAAACATAAAAACAGGGAATAATTTGAACTACTTTCCATTTCCATGTACATGTACAATATTTCCCGAATATTGTAAATCTTCACGAGAAAATAAATCGCACGAATGAATGCGAAAAGAAATAAAAATGACAAAAATGGCGAGACCGTATTTTGGAAATCTCACTTTTTTGGTAACTGTATAAACTGTGTCAGCCAGTTTATTATAGAATGTTATTTTACGCTATTTTTTTTCTAGAATTGCTTATTCAGGAAATTTTGAATTATCTGTGTTGATAAAGGCATAAAAACAGAAAAATGCTTTGAGCCAATTCTCAATCACAATTGTTCCCGAATATTCTAAATCTTTCTGGTTTGTACGAATGGCGTACGAAAGCAGGCAAACGAGTTAACTTCTTTCAGAATTTCAAATTGTGAAGAATGGGGTTAAACTGTCTGGGCGCATTTTATATAAATTATTCAACCACATAACAAATCCTAATTCTGAATAGTTTTGAATGGCCCTTGATGGTGGATTTTCTCGCGTTTGAGGTTTATGTCCACCGAATGCTTGTGTACTTTACTTAGGCACTGGCTAATGCCCTTTATCCCACCCCCATCCCTTCATCCTCCCTGCCTTTGCCACGCACCCCTGCACTACACTAAAAGCAACCCCTGTAGGATACTTAACCGTATGTGCCGTGACTTCAAAAACTGCATCATAAAAAGGATTATATTTGTCCGCAAGATGTACGTGAGCCAATATTGGTTCCGTTGGGATTCGCCAATGTGGACACGTGACACCGATCACGTACAAAAGTAGCAAGAGCCTCGTCAGGCGTTTACAGAGAGCCAATTTTGTCATGTGTGCAAAAAAACTGCAGGATCTTACTGCGCATCGGTAACCTCCAGTTACATTTATTCGTCGATTAAACTCGTTTTAAGCGACGAATAACAAGACATGCTCTTAACGATGCCATTGAAATGTTAAAATTATAAATCATGGTTTTAAAAGTACTCTTTCTCTTGGATTTCATCTGATGCCAGGAATGTTTCAACACAAAGATTGTCCTTAGTCAGTAGATTCTGTTGATGGCAGCGTATTGCTAACTCGCCTGTCATACAATACATTTTCATCAGAAATTTCGTAGAAAATATCAGAACTTTGTTTCTTACCTGTCCAGTGTAAGTTCTTCGAGTTGCGTCAAATCGCAGGCGATGTACTCCAGGGCCGCGTCAGTAATTCTTGGACACCAAGATAAGTCCAGGCATTTCAATTTTCTCAAGTTTTCGGCGATGACCTCCACTCCGGTGTCCGTGATTTTCGAGCAGCCAGCGAGACTTAAGATGGTCAGGTTCGGCAATGCGTGCACCAAATTTCCCACGCCCTGGTTGCTGATTTCCCAACAAGACTGGAGGCGCAAGATGCTCAGACTTCCGCTCTGCTTCGGGCTGAAGTATGCCAGGGCCGCATCAGTCACGTGGTAGGCCTAAACGTCAATGAAAGAACCATTCGGGCATCAATACGTTATGATCGGCTCCATCGATCGAATTATGGCCAATTTTGACTTCCGGTCAAAGTAAATTTCTTTATGGATTTTCGTTGATGTTTTACCACCGTTCTTAAATGCTATTGGTGAAATTTATTCAAAGGTAACACAAACTATAGTAATTGCCACCTGCATGTAGTATCTGATTTGTAATCGAAGATTAGGGAAATCGACCGCTCAGCGAACTGCGTTTAGTTAAAAGGGCATGTTTCCTAATCAGGGAAATGTGCTTTATATATATATATATATCACCCCTGCTGATGATTCTAGCTCTATGCTTAAATCATTGTGACTATCGCTCAAAATAACAATTTCACTCTCCGCACAACGTTGCGAAAGAAAAACACTAAAGTGGACAGACCATATAACATTACTCTCTATTCTATTCGGTACCCTACAGTCAGCATATTAATGCCATTGGTAGGAGGGTTAATCTATTTAACCCAAATTGTACACATAAGTGAAATTACAAATTTAGAAAAGTTGGAAGAACTCAAGAGAGATTGGGAATGGGATACGGTCGTGGTCGATTACTGAGGTACTATCCCAGCATTATCCTGGAAATATTGTGGAAAGCATGAAAACTACAATTAGGATAGCCGACCAGGAATTCGAACCCTGGTCTCCAGGATGAAAGACGGACATATTGCTCTCGTCTCTCAAACGGACACGTACCTTTTTAAGCAAGACCACTCTAACTACTCGAAAAATGTTATAACAGCGAGACCAACATCTCGGAGAGTCAAAAATAGGTTTGTCCACATTAGAGGATCGTGCTCTAATTGATTCGCGAGATCAGTTCTTAATAGGCCCCCTAAACACGGGCAAACCCTGCGCGCAGGCAAGCTCGGTAGGCAGCCCACCTTATAGGAGCAGCAAACGGCCGACGTCGCTCATGTCAGGCATCGGATTTCCGGTACTCACCTGCAGGTTGAACTCGTAGAGCGAAGGCAGCAGCTGGGCCACGGCGCCCAGGCTCTCGTCGGCCACGTTGATGCAGTCGCTGATGGTGAGCGCCACGATCCTGGGGTTGAGCGCCGACCAGAGCCCGGCCTCACTGATCTCGTTGCAGCCGGACAGCTCGAGCTGGTGCACGCTCTGGACGCCGTCGAGCAGCGCCTCCAGGCCCTTGTCAGTGACGGAGGCGCAGCGCAGGACCACGCGTCGGGTGTGCTTAGCGGCCAGCGGGCAGTGCGAGACGAAGTCGGCCACGTCGTCGTCGTTGGCACCGCACAGGCACACGGCGTCGAAGCCGCGCTGCTGCAGGCTGCCGTAGAAGCGACGCCTGCACTCGGTCGCCCGGCGCAGCTCGCGGCAGCGGAGCACGGGAAGTACCCCCCGCCAGAAGCGGGGCTGGTAGAGCGCGTTCCGCCAGGCGACGCAGACGCGGGCGAGAGAACGGCGCTCGGCCGGGGAGAAGAAAGTGAAGAAGCGGCCGAGGAAACGCTCGTCCGCCCACAGCTCGTTCTGAGTCACCGGCAGCCGTTGGAAGCCTCGAGCGCGCTTCTGCAGGAAAACCGGCTTGGGAGGAGGCTTTGGCGGCACGGCCCCGTTCACCCCGCACTCGGAGCTACTCCGCCTCACCGGCGACCGCTCGGCCGCCTTGCCCAGGCCGAACGGGTGCAGGTGGCCGAAGGGCGATGCGGAGACCAGTTTGTCCTTGGCGGCGGTGCTCCCCATCGGGCAGCGGGCGGGCACTGGATCGACGCTCGTGCTCATGCCCTCGCCAATCGTTCCCATCGCTCGCCGCTACCGGTCGGGCATGCTCGCACCGAAAAGCTTACCACAGTAAAAAAAATTGCGGAAAAACTTGGTTTGGTTGGTTATAAATGTCGGTAACTATGACATCTTAAATCGTTGGAAAAATGAATTTTATCACAAATATTTACAGAATAAAACGGAAACGAAATTTATCGATTACGGCCTCCAGCCTCCATCTACTTTACAATGTTATTTTTCGTAACCAAGAATTACTGATGACAATGTTATGGGAAACGATCATTTGCGATTATGGCAATTTAAGGCTGGCATTTTATCCGTTGAAAATCTCCGTGACGTTTGCGTGAAAATTTGGAAATTTTCTGACTTTTCCAGGTCAGTGGCCAACCTGCATAAGCCTCATAGCCGGTTGAAATTTAGTCGTGCTCTTACTTCACAGTAATGTTATTTTTCGCATAGAAATGTTCCGGTATGTGTCGAGCAATAATACCGGCTTGCACATGACATTTAGCTTACCTCGAAACTATTGGCGATAAAAAAGAAAGTCGCCAATTCTTCGTGTAAATCCTACGAAAGTGCAGGCCAGCTTTTCGGGGCGTGAACCCAAATATGCCGCCCGAAGGCTGAGATGGTCAGCGGCCCCTTGGGAGGTTTGCTCCGGCAAGGTGAAGGCTTCGGAAGTTTCACTGAGCGCTTTACGATTGGAACGATTGGCAGAATCACCGAGTGCTTCTAGCGTAGCAGGTCTCGCCAAGGACTACCTGCAAGGTATGTGATGTGAGCAAAATCCTCCAACTGAATGCGCAGTACGGTGGTTGAAGAACCGAACGGAACCGTACCATGCACGCTCTGCTCAGGGTCAGCAATTGGGGATGTTTTTTGATGAGCTATCCCTTGAAGAGAAGATTAGAGGACTTCCTGCAGTGGCTCCGCTCTGCGCTAGCAGGATTGCGCACCACGGTGGTTTCGCCTATGCGACAAAACACCGTCGAAGAAGCTTAAGCGAAGCAGGGTTGTTTAGCAAAACCGAAGTGCGTACCGCCGCCTCCCAACGTTGTCCATCTTCGTGTGACTCAGTCCGCGTTCGCCGCATCAACCTTCTCTATTTTCATCTCACTCCGCACTACACGCCAGGCGTCTACTCCGCACTCCCCCTCCGCCTTCGCTCGTTCCATTCCCCCTTCATTGCTCCGCTCGTTTTACTACCTCCACTCCGCCAGGCACTGTCATTAATACGGTCGTGGGAAAAAAAAGCCAAAGTAGAATCGGTGAATGAATGGAACCCCCGTGTAACTGCGAGGGCGCCTAGCAACCGACGCTCGAAGGGGAAGAGGGGAGGCTTGGGCTCGTTCTGTCGTGCGGACGTGGGGTTCAGGGTTTGCAGGGTGATGCAGGGTCCCTTGAAAACCGCGTGCCTGCGCGTATCTCCGAACCCAGCCTCACCTTCGCTAAACGCTTGTCTGGACTCGGAAAATTCGCGGCTGCGAAAGTGGTTTTTAACTCGGGTTTACTGCAAGAGAATTTGAAGCGCCCATTAACATGAGCTTTTCTAAGAAGCTACCTGAAGTGCAGGGTGATTCGACAGTCTTCCTCACTCCGCTTTCTGTACTCTGTGGCATGCTTTTGAAGCGTGTGGAAATATTTGCTCGCGTGTATAGATCGCACTTTTTGCCAATTTTTTAAGATCTGAAGAAGGGTGCGGCTTATAAGCGCGTTTTTCATAAGCGTCGATTAATGGCATCGCCTTCAAATTTATTCCAATATTAATACAATATACATTTAAAAAAATCTATCCCAACTTAAAGAAACGTTTCCCAACTTAAAACAATGTATTAAAATTTACAAAAGAACGTACTCCAACTTTAAAAAAGTTTCGTAACTTAAAAAAATAAGACACAACTTAAAAAATGTTTCTTTACTTTAAAAAATGTACCACAATTTTAAAAGTATTTAAAATATTTTACCCAATTTAAAAAAAACGTTTTCCAACTTAAAAAATGTATTCCAACTTTTAAAAAATGAATGTATATGCATACATAAACGTATACATACATTTCCATGTGCACTTGTATTTGTAAGTATAGTGCGTAATATTTTATATGCATAAATATACACGGAAGCGGATCCAGCAGAACAAGAAGAAAGCACCGGGTGGGAACCATAACACAAATAATTATATTGTTGCCATATATCCTCAAAAAAATCAATATACAGTATATCTGTGTGTGTTGAAAATAACTAATGCAGTATACAAACATAGCCATGAAAACAACATTCTGATGTGCATTCTATGTGCAGCGTGCGTTGTAATTTTAATCTTATTTGAATTAATAAACACTTCAGATGTATGCATATGGGAAAGTATAGCATCACATGGAGTTATCGCTCATTAGAAATCAAAATCTGTGCAAAATATTATTAACAAACACTGTCGATGGTAGGTGTCCTTATTTTCTGAGGTTTTTCCGTCAGTTACTCGTCATGTTATTTTACTTATCTATAAATTTTGGAAGAGGGGAAAGAGGCATCCTCGATGTAAAACTAATTATAATGATCTGACTACTCTCGTCTCCTTTACTTGTGGCGCAGCAAGGGTTTTTGATACACGGGTCGCAGTTCATTTTCTTCTTTACCATTTTAACATGCATTAAACATAGGAACGTTTGAAAATCTATACAGACTAGATTACATTCTGCTGTTTTTATAACCTAAACTTATCAATTTTGGAATACATTTCTATAAATTATTTGCTTACAATTATCATTATTTTGGATTAAATAATGAACGTCGTAGGCGAATATTTTTGAAAAATAAATCACAAATTGCAACCCTTAATTGCTGCGAAAAACTGCCTTTATTGTAGATGCCATTAATACTTCGTTCACACCAGACGAATTGGATCATAATTCCAGGCAATTATCGGTTCGATTCGTTGGTGTGAACGGTGTCAGCAC